>JPJZ01000127.1:0-102170 GCA_000750815.1 Pseudogymnoascus sp. VKM F-4516 (FW-969)
ATGGGACAAGATTAC
Source organism: Pseudogymnoascus sp. VKM F-4516 (FW-969) (assembly GCA_000750815.1). NCBI lineage: Eukaryota > Fungi > Ascomycota > Leotiomycetes > Thelebolales > Thelebolaceae > Pseudogymnoascus > Pseudogymnoascus sp. VKM F-4516 (FW-969). The sequence goes on from JPJZ01000127.1 coordinate 16, forward strand.
ACAGGAGGAAATCAATGCATTAATATTAACAATGCCAGATCGCATTATTAGCTGTAAGAATAGGAAAGGCTTTAGTACGCCATATTAGTTAAAGAAATACAGAATTTGTCGCATTTTGGTTGGGGTCGCTAACTGCCCGGGCTATTTTTCAAACCGGCTTCGGCATTTTGTCACGTGTCGGTGATGCTGAGTTTTTGGGTCAGGTGATTGTGGGGATTTATTTGGGTTGTGACAGATGCTTGATGTTTTTTTTGAGTGAGAGTTTAGGTTGAAGGGATTGGATTTATGGATGTTGAGGTGCTTGTAAAGGTGTGATATTTTGAGTTGGTTAGGTCCCTTGTTTCTTTAAATCAAACAAAGTCTTCGCAGAATACCGTGCCCAAAGTGAGAACTGAAATACCCAAGCCCCTGTCCTCTACCAACATTCATACCTTGGTACAATCCCATTCTCCACTGGAATGACACAGTCTTCAAGAGTAGATATGTGGCGCAAAAAGCAATTAACTCACTCCGGTATTGTTGCCACCCATTCAGCTCCACAAACACCATAATCACCCTGGCATCCAGCACCACAGAGAGCATCAGTTTCCCCGCAGAATTCATACATAGACCAGCATTTGCCCCCTGCATTTAAAATGCAAGTCTGTCCTACTTTCGCTCCACATTTTCCATCAGTTGCAGCTGTGGGGTTCTTTGGCAGAGCGCTGGGAAACAACGTGCTATTGAGTGAAGCATTGTTGGTTTTTGCGATGTTCAAAGGTTCAGTAGCGTTCCCTTTGAAGAGTATCGTAGTGGTTTTTGTGTGGGTTATTGTTGTTGTGGATGTTGAGTTTGTGCTGGCTTTGGGGGGAGCGGTTTTGGTTGTTGTATGCGTTACTGTTATCGTAGCACATGATTGATCCAAGGGAGGCGGCATCAATGGAATGCGATGTCCAACAGTAGTTCCAGTGGTTCCTGGGACTTGTTAGTCTGCATTTCTATTGAATAAAGTCATCTGCAGCTGACCAGAACCCAAATCCCTGTAATGGATGCGAACGGTTGGCACAGCTTCAACAGTGCTGACGGTGAACGAGCCGTCATGACCAACGTCTCTTTCATTTCCATATTTGGTGGTCAATCCAGGAGGGACTGCGTACACCACAGCTGCTTGAATAGCCAAGGCATAGCAACCGTGAACAAATACATCTCGATCAGTTGAGGTGTTAGGCACCAAGCTTATATGTGGTAAGATTTGAAATGAGGTTTGATATAATAGTATCGTATAATGCAAAGAGAAACTTGAAGTATACTTACAAGAGAAGTGGTGAATAATTTACCTTTTGAATGGTCTTTGACTCAACTATGCGTGTAGATATGAATATTGTTTGTTGTATCAACATCCACAGATCTTGGTGTAATTCTAAACGCTGGCGTCAGTGCCATTCTGCGCAGCTTCTATCAGCTGCAGCCAATGTCCAAGAATAATATGATGTGCTGTAAAATAATAATAAGTAGGATACGTACGGCATGTTATGACTGATCGACAAAGGTCTGGGATCCAATGGAGTCTTCTGGATTTGTTGGCAGACCGGTGTGAAGCTATTTTTTCGAATGTCCCAACCCGTTATAACCTAAATTAAGTAAGCAAACCAAAATGGAAGGCACGACCCCCGGGTCGCACCTTCCAATTGAACTCGACACGCATCTGCTCTTCATCAAGTCAGGTAAGCTGCCAGATATAAGTACTCTGTTCGTTTCTGTCTATCTCTATTCTGTCTGTTCGTGTTCATTTCTGTCATTACCTTCATTTTCTGTTCGAGTTACTACGGGATTGGGATGCCTCACAATCTATTACCATGGCTAGCGATAGTCTCAATGCAACTTTCTCTTGCAGAGTAGCGCCTGTTATCTCGAGTGAACAATTCCTTTACAGTCTGGCGAGGACACCTAGGGCTGCTCGTTTTCAGAGGCCTCGTTCCAATTGTCGAATTATTCCAGCTCTTGATAATCCAGTTCGAGATGATGAAACCACCCACAGTGCATCCCGTCACCATCAGGATGCCGTAAGCCCTCCTGATGCTTCACGTCCTCATCATTCTACGAGTGCCGAATTTGACGACGAGGATCCAAACTCTGAACCTTCAAAGAAAACTCCTGTCGCCCCAATAGACCAAGACTTGGGCGATGAAGTATGGCTTATACATGAGTCGAACAAACGACGGAATCTCAAAGCAAATACACCAGGGCCCTATTTCCGGGGAGTGGCCCCAGAAGTCAGGTCCAGATCTATCTTGAGTTCTCCACAGCTACCAATTCAAACTAAAGAAGGGAGTACACATGAGGGGTCGAGCAATAGGGCCGTTGGAATTACTGCATCCAAAATATATTCCATTGCACCTTCTCCATCACCGCCTATCACACATTCTGTGTCACCCAAAGCTGGGGAAGTCGATCCTCCGTCTAATTTCGGGTATGAATCTGAATATGATAGGTAAGTTGTTTCCAAGCTAACTGCATCCAACCAACGGCCTTGCTGAATTCAACAACCAGTAATGATTCCTCGGAAGAGTCGGGCTCCCTTTATACTGATTCCGATGTCCATCTGAACAACAGCGATGAATCCGGCCATGGAACAGTTCAATCAACCGGAGTGGGCTGCCTCGACTCAAATGCACGTATTCGAAAGTCACCACTAAGTCAGCATGATGAATCCTCGGTTATTGACGAGACAGAATCGGATCGAGTTTCGCCAGGCCCTTCGAAGAAAAAGCTAAAACGACCTACTCGTTCTGGTCCTGCGACATTGGCACAAGATGTTACTTCACAGGCTACAGAGGGAGAAATAGCTGACAAAATAGTTTCGGGACGGATGTGTCGGACTTTTGACCAGTTACAACTGGTAGAAGGAAGGACAGTGGAAAGAGATAATTCAGAGTGTAAGTAATCGACCCATATCCATGAAGTGGCATTTTAATATCGAATTTTTGAAAATGTTTCCAAGCAAGATATGGTTATTTTTTTTTTGTTTATACAGCATATTCAAAATTCTAACATGCCTCGTAATAGCTGGAGGATCTTTCTCGGACGATGATAGCTCTGTAATACAAAGTCAACTTATATTGCCTGAGACTCCTCGGCTCAGCATAAGGCAAAAGCGATTTCCAGAATGCAGCCCTCAAAGGCCACGCAAAAAACCAAAGAAGACATATCCAAACACGAAGATGGTATCCTCTAAAATCCATTTTAAAAATCTTACGACTGCAAACCGTGCCTCAGTCCCACCAGATTGTCCCAAGCCTATTCCAACCCGACTTGATTTTTGTGACGGCTTCATAGGGGAGGAATCTCAGCCCATTGGGCGCACAAAAGCGACTGCTCGGCCACGTCGATTGCCTCCGCCAGGTGTTTTGAGACGATCAAAGGGGTATGCATGTCAACTTCCATTGGTTCAATCAAGGACCTTTGGCGACGAGCCCTCTTTACAAGAAAAAGGGAGAAATATGTCAAATCCAATTACCTTTCAATCACATCAAAGAGGCGGTCTAGTCTCCATGAGTAATCAGAGAATACTTCCAAAGGGAGAATTGAGAAATAATCACAGAGAGCAGAGAAGGAGCAGCAGTAATGCTGAAGAAAGTGGGCTTGTTCTTGGTAAAGCAACACTGCGGAAAACCAAGCCAACAGACCCGAGATATGACGCCAATCCGGAGACTATGATTAATCATGAAATTTCATCTATGGTAGAAGATATTGATATGGCCATGGCTTCTAGTCCACGGTCCGAGGAATTTGATAACTGCAGCAGCTTATCAGGTTCGCCGCTATTAGATGGCTCGCCGGCAGCGTCAAGGTTTAAACGCCGTGTAACGTTTAATGAAGACGTGGAAGTCATTCGACAACAACTCTCTATGGTGTCAGCACCGCCTCCAATATCGATGGAAGACTCGGATGATGAGACTGACAGTGATGATATACATGAGGATGAGTACTACTGCAACAATATGGATGATGATGAAGGTGGGGGAGATGAGTCCGACGGCGATCGCATAGATGAGGATGAGTTTTACTGCAACAACATGGATGATAAAGAAGAGGAGGACGATGAAGATGCCCCTAGCGAGGAGTCTAATAGCCAGGCTTCAAGAAACGACGGTGAAGTTGGCTCAAGTGAAGGAGAAAACTCAATCGAGCCATCCTCGCCTCTCTCTGGCCGCAGGTCCTTAGACACTACGCTGCCTTCCACTCCTACCCACAGATTGGCAGTGACAGAAGGCTCGGATTTTTCAGATGGCAGTGGAGCCGAAACTGAAATATTGGACGACGAGATGATTCTTGATGACACTGCCAGTATGATCTCCGACGGATATCGTATTACATGTGAGACGCATTTTCGAGAAGGAAACTACGACGATGAAAAGCTAAATCAGAAGCCGAGCTGTCCTTGGGCGCCGAGGCGCTCAGCTCTTCCCCGCCATGGCATCGAGATTGGCGAGGATGTCTGTGCCTCTCCATCTCCCAGAGCGTCGAGGAGGAAAACCGTCAACAATATCAGTCTCAACCAAGATGAAATGGATTGGGGTCCGACACAGCCCACCACACCTATTCCTCGCATTAAGGGACATCGCAGGGGGCCTTCTATTGAGCTTGGTAACGCTGATTGGCCACCTCGCTCTTTTTACCCATCGTTCGCCTCGAAATCACAAGCCACGACAATGGTGGATTTCAACCGCCGGTCTAAGCAGTTTGTGGTAGCGGATGTTCCAAGTTACTTTACTGTGGCATCTCAAAGCTTTAACAAGCCGCCAGCAACGGTGAGACCAATGCGGTCGAAATCAATGCCATCAAGGTCGCAGTATTTCGAAATAGACGATGAAGAACAAAATTGGGAGGCCGACCAAAATATACTTAGCAATTTGGCATCTGCAAGCAAGGTTACACCATGTATGGGAAGTCAGGAGGAGAGGAACACAAGCTTGAGGTCGTTGACGAGGCATATCAGCATCGGGTTTGGGACTCCAGGGGAGAGGCGTAGGAATCCATTACTGCCGTTCGGGCCTCCACTGAAGCATATTTAAGGGTGGGATATTTGTGTATTTACCGCGGGATTTTTGGGGCCATGTGGCCAGTTAACGGATGGTGCTGCATGTGCCCAATTGCTGTCTTGCTACTTTTTATTGAACAGTTGCTATTAGCTTAGCTCGAAATTATATGATAGTTTTAATCTGGAACTGCTATGTCTCCAAATTATATATATATTTAGAGACTGTAGCTTTAATGTATTGATTTGACACATCAAGAGCCAATTGCATATTTCAGAGTTATTTTGGAAGATTAACTTCAAATAGCTACGGAGAGTGAATCTTATAAAACCCCCCTGGCCTTGATGACGAGCATCGATCTGCAAGGCTGACAGCGCGCTAAGGATAAACTTCTTGGCGGAGCACAATTGGCTTTCCAGACAACTTCCACAACATCTCAGCAGAACCTGCCACGAAGATTTAGGCTTGGGCGACCCAACCTTTCAAATCAACATGGTTAGGTTAAAGAATAGGTACCTATTGGTAAACATTCTCTATCCCGAGTCCACAGCACTGCCATCGTCAAAAGTGCCCGACGTCGTCGCCTTCAACCAGCCCACGACCGACGACCTCACGCCGCAGCTTCTGATAAAAGCAATTCGAGAAACTGTACTTGAACTGTTCGGGGACTATGGCTCAGGAGCTATAGCAGGAAGTTTGATGGGTGAGATTTGCCACCCAATTGCACAGGTCCATGCGCATTCTAATAGCGAGCAGTTAAATATTTATCGCCTGCTACTTCGACGTTTATTATACGAGTTACGCGGGCGCATTACAGAATTGCATGGGCGGCCCTATCGATGATGAATACGATTCCCGTCAAGGATGGCAAGAAATGCGTATACCGTGTCGTCAGAGTCAGCGGCACAATCCGCAAGGCTGAAGAGGAAGCTATTCGGCGGGCACGAGAAATAATGCTCAGAGCAAAACGGGAGCTTGGCGAGCAGAGCGCAGCGACGTTGGAGAGTATCCTTGGGAAGCCGAAGGATAATAGGCCGGTAGCACTTGACTCGGAAGTGTTAATGCTCGACGCGAGCGACGATGACCCGGTGGATTACAGCAGCGATGATGACGGTTGATGGGACATCATGTATTCTTTCTAACAACTTTAATCCCACTACCACCGGGAGGTAACGACATATCGCCAAAGTCATCATCGTCAGCCTCGTCACCTCCCATATGCGCCTCGAGCTTCTGGGCAGCCTCGGCTTTCTCCCTCTCGGCTTCATCCTGCGCCTCTTGCTCCTTCCTATCCCTCTCGTCAAACTCATCTTTCGCATCCACCCAGCGCTCCTGGACGTCCTTTATATCCATGGTCGACAAGCCCTCGCGCATGGCAACTTGCCATACTGTATCGTTTGCGCCCTCCGCCCCGCCAAAGACGTATCCGCCTGCCCGATCGATCATCTGTAGGAGATGCATCATGCTGCGCTTGTCCTCCACCGCCAGTGTCTCGTATCCGACCAACCCGAAGCTCTCGACAAGGTCGACGATGGCCGAATTCAGACCGGCGAATTTGGAACCTTTCATTACGGATGACTCGGCTTCGAGATGCGGGAGGAGGTAGCTCAGGTCTTGAACTTCGGTGTAAAAGTCGAGGTTGAAGGGTAATGGGTCGTAGGTGGAGAGTTTATCGATCTTGGTGAGGACGTTGAGGTGTGGTAGATCCATCTGCAGCATTGCGCGCAGGCTGAGGATGAGATTCGAGATATATAGTGACGGTAGAGTGAGGCAGTAGGAATCTGTAAGATTCATAACCACCATCCGGTATCCCATCTTTTGTATGTGGAAGAATATATTTCGTAATGATGAGTGATGTGTGAATAGCTCCGCCTGCCCCGGGCAGTCAAAAATAACATAGTCTTCTCCCAAGCCTTTCAGGCCCTCCTCTAGCCACTCGATGTTGTGTTCTAACTCCTCCATGGCATATAGAATGCCGCCGTTAGGGCCTAATTCGTCATCGCGCATTATATCTTCCAGTCGGACTATCTCGCGCACGTCGAGCGCAGCTGTGTAGTTCGTGTGTTCGTTGGCGGGGTCGAGGTTTACGACTGAACATTTGCGCCCGATCGCAGACATGAATTGCTGCACTTTTTGCAGTGGTTAGCTTTGGAGATACTGGAAGCCTCTCATGCATACTTACTGCCATCACAGTATGTAGATTTGCCTGCACCAGCTGTGCCTACAACAAGCTAAACAGTTATTAGCAGTCGAACATATCAGCCTTTAGCTGTGGCAACCAACCTGTGCGAACGGCATAATGGGGTTTCTTTGAGGCGATCCCGGTTTGTTTGAAGTGACTAGGGTATTATTTAAAGGATTGACCGTGGCTTCAGACTATCGTATTGTAAAATTCCCGTATATTTGTATGTGAATGTTCTTGCTTTGAAATTGTTCCGAATCGTCATCCTTTGGTCTGGAGGGGTCTAAAGGCGGTAAGCGATAGTGCGGCAGAATCCAAATCTAAGCTCCATCGCCATCGCGACCTTATCCAACCTAAACATATTTATCAACACACGGGCGAAAGTACAACATACTCCACGCTCAATTACAAGATGTCTTTAGGTAAAACTCTCCATGGGCTTTGGGCCAGATGCAGCATTATAAGTAATATACAGCTAACATTGAAACAGCAACTCAGTTCGAAATTTCCACGCCTCCTGCAGACGTTATCTCGGCAGTCAAGTTTGCGCCTGACTCTCCCAACCGGCTGCTCGTCTCGTCATGGGATAAAAACCTCCATTTATACGAAGTCCAGGGCGGAGAAAATGGTTCGGGGACCTTGGTCAACAAATATGAGCATCGCGGCCCAGTGTTAGATACCTGCTTTGGCGCCGGCAATGATGAGGCCTTCACGGCTGGCATGGATTGGCAGGTGAAGCGGTACGTAAATCCACAGCCTGTACTGGAAGATAATTCGTGCTAATGTTGGCTTTAGGATCGATTTAAGTACCGGCGAACAGACTGTCCTCAGCACCCACGAAGCACCCGCCAACCGCGTGGTATACAGCAAAGAACACTCGCTCCTCATCTCCTCATCATGGGACAGCACCCTCCACTTCCACTTCCTCTCCGACCCTTCGAAAGGACCAACAACAATTCCGCTGCCAGCAAAGCCATTCTCTCTCTCACTATCTCCCACCCGCCTTGTCGTTGCTATGGCATCACGCCTCGTACACATCTACGACTTGAAATCCACAACACTACTCTCGTCACAAGCAGACGATGGCAAGAGCGAGGTCGAGCCGTGGCAAAAGAGGGAGAGTTCCCTGAAATTTATGACAAGAGCAGTAGCATGTATGCCAAACGATGCTGGTTACGCAACATCGTCAATCGAGGGCCGTGTGGCTGTGGAGTGGTTTGACCCGTCTGATGCGTCACAAGCTAGGAAGTACGCTTTCAAATGCCATCGCCAACCCGATTCTTCGGGAGATGGTTCGGATATTGTGTATCCCGTCAATTCATTGACGTTTCACCCTATCCACGGTACATTTGCTAGCGGTGGTGGAGATGGCGTTGTTGCGCTCTGGGATGCGGTTGCGAAAAGGAGGATCAGGCAATACCAGAAGTATGCTACAAGTGTAGCAGCGCTATCGTTCAGCACGGACGGGAAGTATCTGGCTATTGGTGTGTCTCCTGGGTTTGAAGATGGAAAGGAGTTCAACCCGGATGGTCTAGTTAAGGTGTTCATTAGAGAGCTGGGTGAGAACGAAGCAAAGGGCAAGGGGCAAAAATAATAGATATTGCGGGGTAATGTAGAATTATCTGTCATATTAGCAAGGCGCAATGGATATTATGATGATATTGAAGCAGCAAGAAGCAATTTCTTAAAGTTTGAAGCCGTTGACGTGGTGAATGTTCCATCATTCCACTGATCGTCGATAAATGGCGGACGGCGCCTCCCGCCTATCGCGGCCGTGACACTGACCCCAACTTTCCCCAAGTTTCCCCCCCCCACCACAACATGCTTACAAGGTAACTGGCAACACAACCCAAACACGATGTCCCAACAGACGCTGAGAGCGGCAATACTTATAGTCTCTACCACAGCTGTAGCAGACCCGTCTACTGATAAATCTTGCGATATCCTCAAAGATGTCTTCAAGCAAGACGCGGGCGGCCAATGGGGATGGGATGTTGTGGAGACCAAGATCGTCGGCGATGTAATCGAGGACATCCAGGGAGCTATCGAGTTCTGGGCGGGCCAGGATAATCCGGTCAATGTCATTATTACCACCGGAGGAACTGGCTTTGCTGTTGCAGACATTACCCCGGAAGTATGTCGCAGGTTAACGTGATTGATTATATCGGATGTTTGCTTATTTACGTGTCAGGCTGTTTCACCACTATTACAGCGCCAGGCTCCAGGGCTCGTATATGGCATGCTCTCATCTTCGGCTGCTATAACACCATGTTTGTATTCCCAGATATTAAAATAACTGCATTCTAATACATAGTACAGTTGCACTCATGTCACGTCCTGTTGCTGGCATCAGAAACAAGAGTATCATTATCACTCTTCCAGGCTCACCAAAGGGCGCCAAAGAGAATCTTCAGTCAGTACTGAAGCTCTTGCCCCATGCATGTTTGCAGGCAGCGGGTGCAGATTCCAGATCTCTCCACGCTGGAGGTATCAAGAAGCTAGAATCGGAGGCTGGAGTAAGCTCTGGTGGAGGACATGCTCATCATAGCCACAGCCACGACCACGGACATGGTCACTCACATGCGCACGGCCATGGCCACTCTCATGGTCATGGACATGGACACGGGCACGCAATGCCAGTCCGCCACACAGTCGCAACTGACAATCCTCAATCTAATGATCCGTCAGCAGGGCCGTCACGCCGTCATAGGTCATCGCCATATCCAACGCTTGAAGTCAGCCGTGCCTTGGAATTGATTAAGAATGAAACTCCAGCCCCGCAAATAATATCCGCCAAAGTAGACGGGTCGCTTGTTGGGTTTGTTCTTGCTGAAGACGTCACTGCTACTGAGGCCGTGCCTGCATATCGGGCCAGCATCGTCGATGGCTATGCCGTCATTGCCCCCGAGGGAGGAGAGAGTTCCGCTGGAGTGTTCCCTGTCGCATCTGTCTCGCATGCTACACCTGGGGAGATAAAACCGCTGTTGAAGGGACAAATAACTCGGATCACTACGGGCGCGCCTCTTCCTCCAGGGGCTACTTCAGTTATTATGGTTGAGGACACGGTACTTAAATCGACTTCTGAAGATGGCACAGAAGAGAAAGAAGTTGAAATCTTGGCGACGGATGTCAAGTCTGGTGAGAATATCCGCGAGGTAGGCAGCGATATTGAATCAGGATCTGTCATTCTTCGGAAGGGCGACCAGATATCTGCCACGGGTGGCGAGCTAGGATTACTGGTTTCTGTTGGTAGAACAGAGGTCAAGGTGTATCGCCGTCCTGTTGTTGGCGTCCTCTCTACAGGAGATGAAATTGTACAACACGACCGTCCCGGGCCTCTTCGTCTGGGTGAAGTGAGGGATTGCAACCGTCCCACAATCATGGCTGCAGTCAGAGGCTGGGGCTTCGAGGCCAGGGACCTTGGGATCGCGAGCGACACCCCCGGATCGCTCGAAGAAACGCTTCGCGCGGCATTACGACAAGTCGATGTGATTATCACCTCAGGCGGTGTCTCAATGGGCGAGTTAGATCTGCTCAAGCCTACGATCGAGCGGCAGCTCGGTGGAACGATACATTTCGGCCGTGTAGCGATGAAACCCGGCAAGCCATCGACGTTTGCTACGGTGCCGGTCAAATCCAACGACGGTGCTCCCGTCAAGAAGCTCGTATTTTCTCTCCCTGGAAACCCCGCAAGCGCAGTCGTGGCACTTCACCTTTTCGTGCTTCCTAGCTTGCATTTTGCATCTGGAGTGCAGCCGGCCGGTTTGCCTTCGGTGCCTGTGCTACTCGGGCATGAAATCCGTCTGGATAAGCAGAGGAGGGAATATCACCGCGCGGTGGTGAGTGTTGGGAAGAATGGGAGGCTGGTGGCAGTAAGTACAGGGGCGCAAAGGAGCTCCATGGTTGGGAGTTTGAAAAGTGCGAATGCACTGCTGTCTTTGCCAATTGGCGACAAAATTGGAAAGGGTGAGGAGGTACAGGCTCTTCTAATGGGGGCTATTTCAGCGTCGTAATTATAAGCTCGAGTTAATGTCAACCACCACGAAACAACCTTTCGTGATATACTAAGCCGCTTTCACACATTTATCCTAATGCATCCATCCTATTGCGCCATTCACCAAAGGACTCTCTCAGCCTAGCTCATTTCCACATCTCCATCCCCATCCGTCCTCCCCTTCTTTGCCCTGTGGTCGCTCCCAAAACTCGTCCTGGCACCCTGACTCTCCATCTGCAGCTGCCTGTCCGGATCCGCATCCTCATCATCCGCATTCTCGGTGTCATCAGCCTGAATGGACTCTCTTCGTCCATTCTGTGTATCCGCAACCACGGCTTCAAACCCCTTGGCCCCCAACGTAGTCTGTCCAGCATCCAGCCCAGCATCGCCATTCTCCTTACCCTCGCGCGCCTTCTTGGCCTTTACCTCCTTGAACGTCACTGTTCGCGGGACAACATCGGACAGAAACTCGAGCGTATCCATACGCGCAACGGCCGCAGCAAGGTCGCGATACTGGATGTTCTTGCGGGGCTTGCGCTCCGACCGGACGACGCTGTGGGCCGAGGTGGAGAGGTGCTGGATGAAGGATTCTGTGGCTAGTGCGATGAGAAAAGCGGCGGGGTTGGAGCAGGCCGCAATGTCTGGGTCCAGGGCTATCAGGCGCTTGACTCGGGAGACTGGGCAACGTTAGAATGTATTAATTGGACTGGAAGGGTGCACCCACGTGGTAATTGTGAGGTTCCTGTGGTGGTTCCCCCGAGCGGGGTGGCGGACGTGTTGGAAGGCATGGCGGCGATTGGGGAGAATAGGGAAGTTTTATACGCGTTTGGTTGATATAACCAGAGGAACAGCTACGGTGTGTTCCTATTGAGATATATTAGCTATGTTCAAGTAGAATAGACAAGGTTTTGAAGTCCCGTGCTGTCCTGTACATGGGGCGACGCAACACGACCCCCGAATTCCCACCATATTAAATCATATTGAATGGCAAGCCAATGCGTATAACGGCATAGAAATGGCACATGTACCCCAGATTTCCTCGGACAGGGGAATATCTCGGCGCCTCCTTATGGAGATTGAAGGGGATTGATACAAGGGCGCCAGCAAAGCCCGTGTGCCTCCAGAGAATAAAAAAAATCGTAACTTACAACACACAGAGCCCAGTGGCAGATCAAGCTGTATATGTATCTGATTGGTGTTGCTGTAGCACTCGTTCTTAATGTACTGAAATTTCGAAGTCTGTCATGTCATGTGCAGCTTTACATATCGCGCGCTCATTAGGAAGACGCGTCGGAGCTGTAAAGTACGTGCAGGGTGGTTGCACTAGCGGCCGCAGTCACAGTGGGCAAGGCGGCCAAGCTCCAGGCACAGCACGCAAGAGGCAGTACGCGGCATATATTATTCCTCCTACGGCACTCATGACCATTTATTGCTCTTTCCTCATGGCTGTATAGGTCGTATCTATGGCCAGTCGACAACCATCATCCTCTTCGATGACCACTTTGCGCCCAAGACGCCCATCAGTCGCAAGTCGGATATCCATAGCTGTCTCCAATGCGACTGACCTGGGCGAGGGCGGCCCTGCCCCAACAGGAGTAGAACACCAGATAGATGAGGAAATAGATGAGATAAAACGATATGAGGTGTGTTTTCCCCAGCTTTTCTATGTTTAACAAGAGCTAATAATACCCAAGGACTTCACAACAATAGGTTCGTAGCTTGTCTATTAATACACTCGATCCGCCCTGTGCCGAACTGACGATCTACAGATTGGGTACAAGATGCTGCCCGAGAACAACTTAGACGCGAAGCGCGACGGCGAGAAAATGCGAGATTCTTTACAAGAGGCGGCAAGGCTGGTTGGAGATATCAGCTCTGGGAGGCCTACAATGCTGGCCAGGGTTGGATCGTCGTCACCTTGATAGGTGCAGCGATTGGTCTCAATGCGGCACTCCTCAACATAATCACAGAATGGTTATCGGATATCAAGCTTGGATATTGTACGACAGGATTTTACCTGAACCAGAACTTCTGTTGCTGGGGAGAAGATAATGGATGCCCCCAATGGCAGAGGTGGACTCCGATTGCTCCGGTCAACTATCTGATGTATATTATTACTGCGGCCATGTTTGCCTTCACATCGGCGACACTGGTCAAGTCTTTCGCACCATACGCCGCCGGATCCGGAATATCGGAAATCAAGTGCATCATTGCTGGGTTCGTCATGAAAGGTTTCCTGGGCTGGTGGACGCTGCTCATCAAGTCGATCGGCCTACCACTCGCCATCGCATCCGGCCTCTCAGTTGGAAAGGAGGGGCCGAGTGTACATTATGCCGTGTGCACTGGAAATGTTATATCAAGGCTATTCGACAAATACAAGCGCAATGCGTCGAAGACTCGAGAGATTCTGAGCGCATCTTCCGCTGCTGGCGTCGCAGTCGCCTTTGGCAGTCCTATTGGGGGCGTGCTATTCTCCTTGGAGGAGATGTCACCGCACTTCCCCCTAAAGACTATGTGGCGTACTTATTTCTGTTGCCTAGTAGCAACAGCGGTTCTGTCTGCCATGAACCCTTTCAGGACCGGCCAGCTCGTCATGTTTCAGGTCAGGTACGATCGATCGTGGCACTTCTTCGAAGTGATATTCTATATCATCATCGGTATATTCGGCGGTTTATACGGAGCGTTTGTCATTAAATGGAATCTAAGGGCTCAGGCTTTCCGTAAGAAGTATCTGTCGAAACACGGGGTTCTCGAAGCGACACTGTTGGCAGTAGGCACTGCCATTATCTGCTTCCCAAGCATATTCCTGAGCATCGACATGACAGAGTCTATGGAGATCCTCTTCAAAGAGTGCGAAGGCGGTGAAGATTACCACGGTCTCTGCGAGAGCAAGCATAGGTGGTCTATGTTTTTCTCTCTGATCCTCGCCACTGCTATCCGCACCAGTCTGGTCATTATTTCCTACGGCTGCAAAGTGCCGGCTGGGATTTTCGTCCCCTCTATGGCAATCGGCGCTTCATTCGGCCGCGCAGTTGGCATACTCGTCGAAGCTATTCATGAAGCTAATCCTACGTCCGCATTTTTCTCTGCCTGTGATCCCGATCTTCCATGCATCACCCCGGGTACCTACGCCTTCCTTGGCTCGGCTGCGGCACTTTCTGGCATCATGCACATTACCGTCTCGGTGGTCGTCATTATGTTCGAGCTCACTGGAGCTCTTACCTACATCCTGCCTACGATGATTGTTGTCGGCGTCACCAAGGCGGTTGGCGAATTGTTCGGAAAAGGTGGCATCGCCGACCGCATGATTTGGTTCAATGGTTTCCCCTTCCTCGATAACAAGGAAGAACACAACTTTGGTGTCCCAGTATCGCAGGTCATGACCTCTGACCCCGTCATTCTTCCAACAACCGGCTGCACCATGGCTGACATTGAGGCTATTCTTGCCAACAGTGGATTCCAAGGTTTCCCTGTGGTTGAGGAGCGGCAAGCCAAAATCCTTGTCGGGTACATTGGCCGTACCGAGCTGCGATACGCAGTCGACCGCGTCAAGAAGCACCACGGTGTTCTTCCCACTGCTCGCTGCTACTTTGCAGCACCTGCTTCAGCAGCTTCCCTCGCCCCAGCGACTCCTTCTACTCCGCTCACGCCGGCCGTGACGGTTGATGGCTCCAGTTCCTCTGTCGACTTTTCGCGTTTCGTCGACCCAACACCTGTTAGTGTGCACCCGCGCCTCCCTCTTGAGACCGTAATGGACATGTTCCGCAAGATTGGGCCACGTGTGATCTTAATTGAGTATCGCGGGAAGGTGCTAGGTCTAGTAACGGTTAAGGACTGCCTCAAGTATCAGTTCAAGGCTGAGGCGCATGAGACCCCAAGGGTCGATGACAGAGGTATTGTCGAGGGCCAAGAGGAGTGGCTGTGGGGACTTATCATGCGCGGAGCAGAGTGGGCAAGCGATAAAGTGGCTACAGTAAGCCGGGGGAGAATCAGATTGAATAGCGACGTGATGAGAAGGGGAAGTGCGCCGCGGCGGGCGGGTATAATGGACGGTACAGAAGATGTACCAGATGACGGGGTGGAATTAAATCGCATATGATCAAGAGCATAAGCGACATATCCTCAGGATATTTAACCTCCTTGGATTACACGAAATACTGGCTACAGGCACCATTGAGGTACTGTGCCAACGAAATCTACAAATATATACAGTCTATGCGCCCAAGGTATTGAACGCCAGACATTATACAACTCGATCATACACACCTAGCCAACCCTCCTGGACTCATCCGGGGGCATCTCCAAATCCAGGATATCCTCGTCCTCCCTCCGCTTATGGGGCTCTGTGTCTTCGACATCCGTCTCTAGCTCAATATCATCAGCCAGTAAGGCTTGTCCTTCACCATCATCCGAATAAGTGCCGTCCCCATTCTCAGCTGTGCGGTGCGCATCCTCGCCGGCCACGGGGATCTCCTTCTCCTCGCGGCGGCCGATGATGACGTTTCCTGCGACGAGGAGGGCGGCGCCGGCGAACCAGAGGGGCGGGAGAGCTTCGGAGAAGATTACGAAGCCGAGGATGGCGGTGATCATGAAGTTTGCGGAGGTGTTGAGGATGGCGACTTGGGTTGTGGAGGGGGAGCGGGAGAGGGCTTTGGTGAAAAGGGTCCACATCTTGGTTCGTGTTAGAATGGAGAGGGTGGGAGGTGATATAGAGGGGCTTACAATGCCATTGAAGATTAGGTTTAGGCCGAAGAATATCTAAGGGCGGTATGTTAGCTGCTGGTTTGTAGGATTGATGCTCAGATGCCGTGCTCCCAGGTAGCAACATTAATATAACCTTGGTGGTTACAATTCGTCGTGCATCCGTGAACTGATAAGAGACAATTTAATTGAAAAGAAGCTTACCCCACGAATAACATATTCAAACACCTTCTCCCCCTTCTCCAAATTTATAAGCCCCGCCAGGAACGTCGCAAATGTTGTCGTCAATTCCGTGGTGGTCCTGCATCACAGCAACTTGATCAGCAAATAATGTTTACGCATATAGCTCCGGATACACGAACAGCTTAGCAAACACCCCATTGATAGCCGCACAAGCACCACTCGACAGCGCAAACGTAATCCATTGCGCCTTCCGGCTCAAATCCGATATAGCCATCTCCTCCTCCTTCTTCGTCTTCACCCTTGGCGTCGTCGGCGCGCTGTCCTCGGCACCAGGGGACGGCGGGAACGTGAATTCAGGGAGCTGGGGGAGGTTGCGGGAGCGCAGGTCTTGTCGCGGGTGGGGGGTTGTGGTGGAGGAGCTGGAGGTGGAAGATGCGGCGGCCATGAGGATGGGATTTGGTGGGAGGGAGTGGGTGGGGGGTGTTTCGCGCCGTGTGGTACTGACGTACGCACTGTTCTGGCTGACTGTCGTTGGCTCCAAGTTCCCCAGTGCCTTAGCTGCGAAGGTCTATGTGGGGCGGAGCCGGGAGGGTGCCGGCGTTGGCGGGTCGGCGGTTTAGCCGCATGTTTATGGGTGATGGTACTGTGCTTTGCGCATATTCACAATACAAATGCCATCACAAAGGGTTTGTTTATACTATGACTTCAGATTTTGATGGTTTGTGTATATTTCTGTCTATGCAGTTACAGCCACATCTGTGGTATCTTTAATTACCGGCCTTTTCAATTTAGGTAGACACAAGTCACACCAATGTGACGATTCCATATGTGCTGCCAGCACGACGAACGCCCTTCCTTCCCATGTCCCTTTTAGGCCAGTAACTCCGCTGTGGATTGATCCAAGCTCTTCTTTCGTAGTTTTAAACATTCCCTCGTATGTGCAATTTCATATTCGTTCGGCATGGTGCTGAGGCGCCGCTCAATCCTTCTTCGTCCCACAACTCACGATCTTGACTTTGTCCGCGTGAACACTCGTATTGTCCATCTTAAACGTCACATCCTTGATCAAGAAGGTCCATACTTCGTCGCAGAAGCGGTAGGTATCGAGGTGTCCCTATGCGATCTCTCATCAGTACCATTGACAGTGCCGTTGCCACGTCCATCCAGCCATCCTTACCTTGAACGTCATCCTCGCCTTGACCTTGTCCTGCAGCACCTCTGTAATGCTGCGATCGAAGTGGCTCAAGATCTTCATCGCAAGCTGCGGCTCGATGCGGCGCTCTCCGATCAGCTCGTCGAGAGTATCCATCAGAGTCCTCCCGACACTACCCAAGCAAGGCATTAGCACTCTCATTCAGGTGAAGCAAAGCTGCGGTAAAAGAGCGTCACAGTACCTGCTACGGCGGTAGAGCTCGTAAAAGGGACTGGCGTTCGCTGCCATCGTGAAGTCTTCTCTGGTGACGATGACGGGACGTTGGTGAAAGAACGAGAGTTGATGAGTCTGGACGAGGCGGGGTGAAGGGCAACGCCCGGTTAGTCAGCCAGAGCCTCACGCTAAATTCAATACGGTCGCCAACATATACCAAGATCGCAATTCGAGACGCCCGAGCTTGGGATACCTGTACGCTGAGGTCGATATCGAAGCTGAGCTTCACCAACTCGCCCCGCCGCCACTCTCTTTCCTATTCTTTTTGCAAGCTCCAGGCGTTGCAAAAATGAGTATCACGTATGGCCTCGTTGGCTCTTCCTCCACCCTCGCGGTGATTGGACTTTGTGAGACTCAACCCCTCGTCACCCTGAGCTCCAGGCAGCTAACCTGTGCGGCTTAGATATGCTCCTTACTGGCGACGGAGAAGCATTCAATGTACGCCCGTTCCCAGCCTACGACGGGACATGTAGCTAAATTCATATCCAGGTCGGACAGTTTCTTGAAGACGTCTCGCCCTACGCCTGGGCAGACTTGGGCATTGGCCTCTGCATTGGCCTCTCTGTCATCGGCGCCGCATGGTAACCACCCACCCCCTCCGAACATTGCATACACATCCTCTGACACGCATCTCACAGGGGCATCTTCATAACCGGCTCGTCGATCCTCGGTGGTGGTGTCAAGGCGCCGCGCATCCGCACAAAGAACCTCATATCCATCATCTTCTGCGAAGTCGTCGCCATCTACGGCGTCATCATGTCCATCGTCTTCTCGTCCAAGATCAACCAGGTCCCCGGCGATGCCATCTACTCCGGCAGCAACTACTATACCGGCTACGCGCTGTTCTGGGGTGGCCTTACCGTCGGCATGTGCAACCTCATCTGCGGCGTAAGCGTCGGGATTAACGGCAGTGGTGCCGCGCTGGCTGATGCTGCGGATCCAAGTTTGTGAGTTTATCCGTAGAGGAGTTGCTGGCTGGGTTCTTGGGGATTCATGCTAATGTAGAGGCAGATTTGTTAAGATTCTCGTCATTGAGATCTTCAGTTCGGTGTTGGGTCTGTTCGGGCTGATCATTGGATTATTGATCTCACAACGTGCAGTGGAATTCCAATGAGGAGATGGAGGGGATATATGATATAAGTGAAGAGGCGGCATAGTTGTGGGAGCACCACTCGAAGCCCTTGGGGAAGAGTGCATATTTGAACATCTTGACGGCTAGGAAGGCGTTTGGTAGACAGCGATGTACAGTATAGTAACAGTAAAGTCCCTGGGAACAGCGAAGTGGAAAGGAAGTGCTACATGCATGCGGCACAGTTATTTTATGCAATTAAGAGCTGTAACATTATATCTCTTTGCAAGAATCTGGTCAGACACGGGGAGAATGGATGGAATATAGTCATATTATGTCTCTTAGCATTGCGCGTCTCAGATCATAATTTACAGTCTAAAGACTCTCAACGAACGTACCCGGTCGACGCCATACTTTTCATGACCTCCTATAAACGCCCCAGATGCATACCCACCAATGTGACTGACCAAGCCGCCCTTCTACTCCTCCATCTCATCCGCACCCTGCGCTCCCACCGGTACGCGCCCCTCATTCAGTTCCTTCTCCAGCCTAATAATATCCTGAAGACTCTTCGCGTTCCTAATCAGCTCCTCCACCTTCTTCCTCTCCTTATCCGTCAACTTAACCCTGTAGTTCTTGTTCGACGCTGCCGCCGCGCCGTTCGCAGACGGCACGTCGAACGTCCGCGACTTGATGCCCATAATCTTATTCGCCAGCTCCGAGGGCTCGGATGTTGTCCCAAACAGCTCCGCCGCCTGCTTGCGCTCCGCGTCCTTGACCTTCTTGTAGTCGAGGAAGCGGACGGCGCTGCAGCGGAAGAGGACCCAGAGTCTGTAGTGCTGTTCAATCCGTCAGCTTCTGACTAACTCACAACCCATATGTCCGATGGAGGGGGAACACCATACCTCTTTCCGCGTTACTGGGTTCTCCATCAGCACTAGGTGCGTGAGCTTGGGGAGTGTGCCGAGGGCATCGAGATCGGCCAGCTCGGCGATGTTGTTAGATGTCAGGACGAGTGTTGTGAGATTCGGTATCGATTGCGCGACTGTGGGCTGGATCTGTGCGACGCGGTTGCGGGCGAGGAGGAGGGTGGAAAGGCGGGGCGAGAGGGGGAAGTTGCCTAGAAGTTGGATGTCGTTGTCCGTGAAGTCGATCGCATCTTGTGGCTACCAGATTGTCAGCTTATGATTCTCTCTCATCAAGTAGTAGGTAGTACGCGGGCAATTCCATCTCTGGTATGACGTATAATGCCACATGGGGGGAGGGGAAAATAGAAGAGCAACTTACGCCAGCAACACCCAGGTTCTCGATGCTCGGTATTTTGTGACCTGCAATCCCAGAATATCGATATCAACTCAGCTCGCCTCAAAGTGTAGTATCAGTTCTTCTCAGGGACAACGCACCTCGTAGGTCGAGCTCTCGCTCTTTGAGGGGATTGAGGTATGATAGGGAGGATTGGATGAGTTCGGTGGTGAGACGCATTGCTGCGGTTTGTCTGGACGTTTACCTATGTATATTTCGGTGTCGATGGCATGCGAGGAGTCGGGTGGCAGTGGAAACGAGTGGTGGAGGGCGTGGGCGTGGGTGAATCGGTGGGGTTTGTCTTGTCTCGTGGTTTTCGGCAAGGCTGAAGGTTGGCACCGCGCCTGATGATAGCTTCAAAATTATGAATTAAGCGCGCTAGTACTAATTAGGATATATGATAAACCAAGATATAACTTGGGTATACTGTATACTATGAGACGACAAACGAGGGGCAGTTTTCAGCCTTCTGGCTTGTTTGTATTTAGCGCTGCTATATATGATTTATCGTACTCACCCTGGGCAACAAATAGCCGAATACATGTGCTCCAGCCCAAATCACCAATTATACTGGTTGGCGTTGGGCCAGGTTAGTGATTGGGTCGGAACACACGTAAATCTTTGTAACATAGCCACGACATACTGCAGGTTCATATTTCGGCTCCGCCGTTCTCTTTTCTCACTCTTCATCCAAATTTTCACTGCTCTGCCAATATACACATCGTTATCTAAACAGTGCACATCTCGCAATGGTTCTCGAATTTCCAAACTCGCACAATGACTGGAAGCTAGACGCAGTTGGCCTCCTCGCTGTCATTGGCGAGACGACCACAGAAACATGTGTTGAGCCTATGACAGCCTCATATCTCTGTCTCCTCTCTCGCCTTATACCAGCACCGCAAGCACTTATTCGACCTAACCGCCGTCTCGCACTTTCAGGGGTGAATGCTACTGTCACCAGCATCAATCACGGCATAGTGAGAACCCAGCTGTCATACACTGCCAATCAACTATGCCCAATAGCAAATCTATCACCTTTTTCTGTTCGTGTTCTTTCTATTACATACCGGAATGACGCTTCAAGGAATAAATCAAGCGTCGTACGCGCCAAAGACATCGAACGTGGTCCACCTCTCCCCCTAAGTAGAAGGACGACTTTCAAGGATGTGAAGGCAGTAATTATACGCAACTATGTGTATGCACAACCAGTTATGGTAGCAAAGAACATATCGCCTCATAACATTCTCAGTGTGGCTTCATGCCTCTTAACAATTGGTCTGCTCGTTTGGGCTATAATCATCGGAGATGGACCAGCAACATTAGCTATTATCCTTCTAGCTATAACAACAACGTTATTCTGTGCGGCATCGCTATGGAGGCTTCCGCAAACAACGGTAAGCAGCAGTGCAACAGTTCCCGATGGTGATGTGATAATACAAACGAGGGAGGGAGCATTTCTTATCATCAAGTGCAACGAGG
Source organism: Pseudogymnoascus sp. VKM F-4516 (FW-969) (assembly GCA_000750815.1). Taxonomy (NCBI): domain Eukaryota; kingdom Fungi; phylum Ascomycota; class Leotiomycetes; order Thelebolales; family Thelebolaceae; genus Pseudogymnoascus; species Pseudogymnoascus sp. VKM F-4516 (FW-969). Next base: position 21,370 of record JPJZ01000127.1, read on the forward strand.
ATGTATCTCGACGGCTATACTTTGGGACTGACGACGTTTTCCAACTTGTTACAACAGGGTTCAGCTCTTGTATTGGTTTTGGAACTGTTATATTCATGGTTGCAGTTATTTTGATGGGAAATTCTACCTGGACAATGCAAGCAGCCCTAGCTGCTACTTACTTATTGCTAAATGCAGTCTACTGGTTTGTTGCGGTCATGCCGTCTTCAACTCACTGGGAATTTCCAGCCTTTCAGATAGATGATATAACTCCCCCTGATTTCAAAAACGCTCACCTATACGATGAGACGAGAAATTACGCTCCGTCTTTTATTAATTCGTTGTGGCTGGCCATTCTCGAATCTAAGAAGGTTGGCTGGGTTAGGAAAAGTGGTGCACTTCCAGAAGGCGATGAGTGGGACCGATGGTTGGAACTTGCTAAGAGGAATGCATTAGATAACAATCGGCAATGGGATGCTGTCAAGGCAAGAGAGGACATTACAAATGCTTCAAGACTTGATGCTGGGGAAACTGTAGATTTTACAAGGAGTAGACTTTAAAGTCAATATAATATCGCTACATTTCCAGGTTCACTAATCAAATTATGAGAATCAACCGAATAGTCTCGCACATGACAATACTCCTCTGAGATGTAACACAAACGCATAACCAGTTATGTGGCAATTGAGTCGGGGCGCAGAAGTATTTGTAAACTGGGCAGGCATGTTACATAAAAAGACGACGGAAAGCTGCACTTTTCAGCAGCTTCCCGGTCATCACATAGCTAAATGGAGTAATCAATTATCATATAACAGCAAGTTAAGTACCGAGTTACAGGGTTAAGGTGCTGTAGGATGTAGGTAATCTTAGGTCAGCGCTAAATTAAAACAACTCAAGCATTTAGGATCTCTTATGTCAGCCCAAATCGAAAAAGCTTCTCTGTAGCCGCCTACATAATCAGGATCTCTTATGTGAGGTTCGCACGGAACAGTACGGCACCATAAATTACCGTATGTGTATGCAGTAAATCAACATCGCTACAATTTCAGTGCAGACCCAAACCTAAATTTATGGTGCCATACATCTCATAAACCCCAGTTGTGAGATTTTAGTGTACACTAGCATATTCCAAATAATTGGACCGAGCATGGAAACCGCGGAGGATCCAGTGGTCTGACGATTATTCGTATAAGCTGACAGTAAACTCAGTGTAACATAAAATGGCCTGCGCTCTTCACGTACGATCTATTTCATCTTCAGGTAACAGGCCAACACACTGCTTCAATATTTACTATTTTGCTCCAAGAGAATATAGATCAACATGGGTTTCCTGTCTTCCGACCTAGATAGCCCTTCTATCACTCGCGACAAAAGTGATACGGCTGATCGCGAGCCAAGGCTTCTTCCCCAGGTTCTCGATGATCTTGCATCTACAGACCCACACCATGTTTTGGGAATGGCTGCAAAGATTGATATTTCTGAGGGCCTTCACTCTTACACGGCCTTGCAGTTCTCCCAAGCTGTCAACTACACTGCACATTGGCTAGAATCCCAAGTCGACTTGTCTCATACAATTGCGTATATCGGCATCCATGACTTCAGATACTGGATTATGGAGCTGGCTGCTATGAAGATTGGGCATCCGCTCCTGCTTCCAAGCCCTCGGAATGCCCTTCCAAACACGTCGTCACTGCTTGAAGTTACCAATTGCAATGTGGTATTCTACTCTGGCAATTGTAAGGAACAGTCGATTCAGCTGAAAAGCCTTATCACAGGCCTTCAAATTGTTGAAGTTCCTGAACTGGAAGATATGATAAATACTCCGTCCAAGCCTTTCTTATACAACAAGACTTGGCAAGAAGCCAAAGATGATGTTGTCTTAGTAGTGCATACATCAGGCTCTACCGGTGCCCCGAAGCCGATATACTATACAAATAAGGTTCTGTCATTTATGGATTCTTCTCGCCTCAATCCATCTATACCAGGACGGTTTTCACCGTGCGTCTACACTATGCTTCCAACGAAGAAGCCATTTTTGTCATCCATGCCATTCTTTCATCTAAGTGGCATATTCTTCGGCATACATACGATTTTCTTTGCAGCAACTGCAGTGATTGGCCCGCCAAATGCTCCGCCTACGGGAAAGCTGGTTGTTGAAATTGCCAGCAAGGTAGAACTAGACGGCTTGGTCATGGTTCCTAGTCTGTGTGATTCTGTATTCAATGAATATAGAGATGAGATACTCCCATTCTTAGGTTCAGTGCGACAAGTTTGTTGGTTCGGCGGTACGTAATGAATTTCAAAGCCTAATCATTCTCTGGAGGGATCTGCTATCTGAGAAGCAGCAAATTTTGAAAGTCACACACAGCTAACAGTATATTTTAGGCCCATTGGCAAATAGCACAGGAGACTGGATTGTCAATAACACGAAGGCGCACCTCTGGCAAGCATTCGGCTCTACTGAAGTCGGTCCTTACTTTATGCTGGAACCCCCAAAGTCCCACTGGAACTATATGGAGTTCCACCCCACCACAGGACCGACAATGGAGCAGATCGCTCCAGATTCTGAACTATACGAGGTCGTGACTCGAAAGTCGCCCGACCCAAACCTTGCCTGGTCTCGCATGGTTTTTGACGTCTTTCCTGAAATAGACGAATGGCGATCAAAGGACTTGCTGAGCAAATGCAAAGACCCTGGCTTTGAGCATCTATGGCAATTTGAGGGTAGGCTCGATGATATAATCATTCTCAGCAACGCATTAAAAGTCAACCCATTGCATATCGAAGCAAAGTTGCAAAGCCACCCAGCCTTGACGGGAGCCTTGGTGTTTGGACGGGATCATACGAAATGCGGAATATTGCTTGAACCAAAAGACTCCAAGATTACCGCGGATGCTCTGATTGAAGAGGTTTGGCCGGCGCTAGAAGCCGCAAATTCACTTATTCCAGAGCACGCGCGGGTTCGCAAGGATCACATTGTTGTTGGTAGTCCCGAAAAGCCATTTCAGAGGGCTAGTAAGGGCACAATCGTACGATCATTGACGACGAAAGAGTACGAGAGTGAAATTGAGGGAATGTATAGCGGAGTTGTTTGAGGGATAGTTATATTTTGATAGTAAATTCTCTGTTTGGCAATATATAATTGAAAATCATTAAAATGCTAAATAAAAAATTTAACTCTAATAAATTGCTATATTTAAAGCAGGTCTCCCAAAACAAAATCGACAGCTAAAAGCTATTATTAACGTAAATACCACTAGTACTGCTAATTCCAATCATGTCTGTTTATATTGGTTCACCAATCGAGGACGGTGGTGTCTGTTTCGGAAACGAAGCCTTATTAAATGTGGTGGTCAGCCCCTGAAACCTTCGAGGAAGGTGCGACTGAGGGTTTGCTTGGTAATTATACCTTCCTTATATATTTGTAAAATTTTGAGGAAGCTACGATTGAGGCTTGCTTGATAGTCATACCTTCCATATCTAGGTCACCAAAGTTTCGAGGAAGGTGCTACTGGGGCTTGCTTGATAATCATACCTTCCTTTTATCTGCAACTTGAAATTCACAAGGAAGCTGCGACTGACTTTGCTTGATAATCATACCTGCCATATCTATACTTTGGAAGCTTTGAGGAAGTTGCGACTGACGAATTATTGGTAATCGTTCCTTCCTTATTTCTATAACCTGAAATCTACGAGGAAGGTGCGACTGAGCCTTTGCTTGGTAATCGTTCCTTCCATATCTATCACATTGTAATGGAAATATACCAATTCCAATTGTCCAAGAGGTCTTGTCTAATACAGTATAATGATATTCTCCTAAATTTATCCTTGGTATCTATACAACCTCTACGCCTTTCAACTCGCTCCATGCCAAAAAAATTTATAACTCCACCCCCATCTCCAAGTACTCCCAAACATTCATTGAAAGACATATGTGCACCCAGATCTGTCCACCGAAATCGTCATCCCATACGGCGACTCCAGGAGCGCAACATCGGTAATCGCATCAAGATGCGTCCTGAGCAATAACTGCTGATGCAATGTCATCACCGTAGGCCGCGACGCCTTCTTATCCTGGCCCTTGCTAGTACTCGACGAACTTCTGGACGATCCAGCTGCTGCATTCGGTGCAGTGGGTTGCGGCCGAGGCAGCCTTTCGACATTAATAATCAAGCCCGTGGTGGGCCGCGATACCGTGTAAACAGGTCGAGGATCGTCAGCCTCCAGTCCGCTCAGGATTGCAGAGTGCTTTGCGTCTGCCGTATCCCAGAACCGCAGTTTCCTGTCCGAACCACCGCTGAGGATGTACCCATACTTCAATTCTCTGCCGTCTTCGTATGCATCTGTCCCTGTGACCATGGCAAAGGCTCCCTGGGCCGACCCGTTACTTGTAGTGAGGTCATTCGTGGTTGCGAAGCGTTCCAGCATACTCTCTGGTTTGTCGTCATCGACGGGCCAGGGATCATAATTTCGAGGGTGTTTGTCTTCACCGCCTCCTGGGCGGTACACCTCCCTGCATTGGAACTTCTCCAAGTCCCATGTTGTTATCTCCCCTTGACCACCCCCGCCAGCGACACATATCCATTTGCCCTTCCCCCTATATGGGTGAAAGCACAGGCGGTTAATGGAGGTCGCTCCTGGCACTCCCCAGCTCCGCACCTTGACCTTGAATCTTAGATCCCACAAGTCAAGAATGCCGTGAGAAGTACCTATCAAGATCCATTGTCTTTTTCTATCAACAAGAAAGCACGTCGGGGCACCGTGGTGGACCGAGTTCGCGAGCTCGTAGAGGATATTCATTGTTCGCAGATCCAAAGCAATGATACGCGACTTATTAGTCGCTAGCATCAATACCGAGCTCGTCTCGATGCGGAAGTGGTCGCACCAAACGACATACTCGTCTTTTGGTAGCTGGTAATCGCGGATGACTTTGAGTTTTCCATATCGCGCAGAGGAAGCACCGGACCGGTACACGACATCGACCTTGACAACGTTGACGCTCCCATCAGTCGCGCAGCTTGCGAAGCAGTGCGTGTTCTCTATGAAACACAATGCTTTCACTTTGGCCCCTGCTGCATGCCTGTGCAACTGTCGTGACCTATGTGCGATATTCCTTTCGAGTCTGCCAGTATCCCATAACCTGACTGTCCCATCATCGCCAGCAGTGAGGAAGAACATGTGGTCAGGGGCGACAACAACTCGGTTAACAGGCCCGGCATGCTCTGAAAACTGTGCTACGAGTATGCCAGCCGGTTGCCATGGAGTTTCCACTGCTTGCACGTTGCTCCTAGGAATGGGCTTGCGTCGGCTGAGTGGGGTAACCATTGGACCGAATTCAAGCACGTTGTCTGGATAATTCTCAACATACATTGCGTCGAGCATCTGGAGAATGCTCGGGTCGTTGCCTGAATATGTATGCGCCGCACGATACTTGATATCCGTCTTCTTGGCATCCTCAGTCTTCTGCACGAGGTCAAGATCAGTTGCTGGGTGGCTAGTTCCCTTAAACGGGCCTTCGACTCTGCCAAAGGCATTTGTCGATGTAGTGCTTGTTTTGGGGAAGGACTTGGCTGTATCGTTCCGGCCTAGGAGAGACATGGCACTTGACTGTTGTCGGCCACCATGTCTAGTGCTTGTAGTCGATGCAGAATCGTCGTCACTTCCTCTGCCGGTGCTGCGAGGTTCTCCTGACTGGTCAGAAGCTGGTCGTTGCCTCTGATTGGCAGCAGTACTTTGTCTCCCGTTCTGCGTGGCATTGCCCGGGGGGGACCTGGCAGGGGATGGATCTTTGGATCCTCTGTCAGATACAGATAGTGTCGAGTTGTGTTCTTCTAAGCGCGCTTGGTGGTTGCTATATGCCTTTTGCCTTCTTCGAGAGGTTGTGTCGTCTATCGTCAGTGATGCATCAAGTAATGCATCTGCGATTGTGTGGGCCGGCTTGTCGCCATCCTCTGACGGAGGTACTTTCTTGCTTCTACTTGCCCGAGGTTCTTCGTATCCCTCGTCAAACATAACGGTTTGGGGAGTTATACCAAACTTTCGCAGATTTATCACCTCATTCAAATATTCCGGGTGCTTAACCGGCTCTTTAGTCTTCAAATGAGACGTTTTCCAAATATATTCTTGCAGGGCGATCAGCTTGAACTCATCATCGGCCGTCATCCCCTGAGTTCGTAATCGTACAATCCAGTGCTCGTCTTCTTCGTTTTTGGGCACCTTCGCCAAAGCGTTCTGCGTCGTATCTTTCGCGGAGAACGACGGGATAGTATGGTTCGTAGATCCAAATGAAAATGTCTTCTGCTTAGGAGCAGACCTCCAAAACACGCCTCGATCGACCTTCATTGCCCATGAACTCGCCAAATCAAGTACAGGCCTAGGAAGTGGCTTCTTCAGTGCATCTAAAAGCCTTAACTCTGAGAAGTCTCTAATGTCGCTCTTCAGATACGGCCTGATCAAAGGTAGTACTATGCACTGCCTATCGGCCAGTGATAAAAAGCTAGTCGATGATGAGATAAACATAGCTGCTGCCTCACGAATCCAGATATTCGGATGCATAGTAAAGCGGCCGACCACATCGACAAGCTCCCACGTCTTCGATCGTTGGAATAAGCCGAGTTCAGCCATGTGGCCGAGCGAGCGCAAGACCTTCTCAACAACAAACTCTTCCGGGTCGGTAAGAGCCTGCACCATCAATGGCAAGATAAACTCCTCTAGTGTCACGCCACCAAGGAACGTTGCAACACCGACAATAGTTTCAAAGAAAGCGCACTTTAGCTCCCAATCCCGGCCGTTGAGGTAGGTGTTTAAATGGCTCAGTATAATATCATTTGAGTCCGCAGTTCCAAAGAACATACACAGCTCCGGGACGGAACCCAGAAACGCCTGCCGCACTGACGAGTCACCATCCGTAATGAGCGCCTTGGTATGTCTCTCGAATATCTCTATCAGCTCCGCGCGGGCGCTATCAAAGAGGCCATAAAGCACCGGGGCGCTCCCGTCTGCTTCCGGGTCAATCGTAGGCAGTGACCCATCTGCCTTCAGCGTCGCCACCATATCGAGGAAGCGGGATGCGGCAGTTGCGAGGCTGCCTAAGCATGCTGCGTATGTTGCTCGAACGATCGGGCTCGGGTTTGTCTTTGTGTTCGCGAGGAATGGGGCCATACGGTCCAATATGTATTCCTGGAAGACGTGGGCGTTCACTGGTGATATGACCTTGACCATCGTCATGAGCTGAGTGAGAGTGCGGATTGCACTCACTTTGACAATATCGGACTTGTCGTTCAGCAGTGAGACTATGTATGGGAGAACACGGTCTAGCTTGGCCTCATCTGTTAAGCGTTCAGCGAACGCAAGGAGAAGGTCGCATGCCCGAGTCCGTGTTGCAGCTCGTGCTGTGTTGCGCACCGATGATACGACGACCGTCAAGAATAAGAGGGTCCCATCATCTTCGGGTCGGCTCCCAGAAGTCGAGATCTGGTGATCGTTGTTTGGGATGTTTAGATGCACAGGGAGTAGCTGAAGCCTAAACTGCGATGCGTTGCGTCTCTTTTCCTCTCCTTCTGACTTGGAGTTTTGGTAGCCTAGAAAATATGATATCTTGTCAAAATCGTAATAGATGCGGTCAATCCTGTCATCTGCTTCGCCGAGATTTACTGCGGTGCCCGTAATAGGTGCTCTCCCTGATGTCGGGTCGGTGATCACGCCCATGTACTGGTGCAAGAAGCCGTAGAAATATTCTGGGAACGCCTTGTTCCTCCAAAAATTCAGGTATTCTTCCGCAGAATACCGCTTCTCCGGGTCGAGCTGGATCATATGGGCTACCAGGTCGCGGATGTCTTTATTTGCAATGGCATTAATGCGAGTCAGAGGATCATATTCGCCCTTCTTGTACTTGTAAAGCTGGCTAAGGTTGAAGATTGGCGTTTCCAGGAAGAGTTCCGCGATGACACAACCCGCGCTGAAGACGTCCATGGCCCAGGTTATACTGGCCTTTGGATCAGCCTCTTGGCCTGGGCTTAGAAACCTCTCGGGCGCAAGGTAGCACGTTCTCCTGCCCGCTGTGTCGAAGAAGTAGGAGAAATCGGCCGGATTATCTTCCGGGAGGGTTGTAGGTTTGAACGACGATGAGAAGTCGGACAGGTATAGCCAGTTCCACGATGTGACGAGGGTATTTTCGGACTTGATGTCGCCGTGGAAGATATCTCTCGCATGGCAATCTCGCAGTGCGCAGAGTAGCTGGAACGCCAGCCACTTCTTCTCTATATCTTCGAGGAAAGGTCGTGTGCTCATGCGATCATATAACGAGCTGTAGAGGTACTGCCGAACCAGGTATCCATTATTCTCCGTCTCTATAATCCGCTCGTATCCAAGTGCATTCGGTATATCCGCCAGCGCCGCTCGTTCCTCTGTATCCCCCAGTTAGCACATTCCAATAACCTGTGTTGCTGCTTTGCCACCAAAACCTACCGATAATCCTCTTCCTATACTTATCCAGCTTCATCACATACGGCTTAACGACAACCTTAACCAGCACCACGCCATCCTCATGGCGCGCCCGGATACTCTTCATAAACCTCGCCGACCCCATGGACTTCTCGTACGTCAGGTCCGATAGCTCGGGCACATCTATGCCTCCCGGCCCCGCCGAGAGCGCCTGCAGCGAGAAGCCCTGTCCCATGGCCGCGGCGGTGGTGGAGGTGGACCCGTCACGGGCGAGCGGTCATGGACATGAAATGGTGGCCTTCCGTGGCTTCGGCTTGTTTGCTGGTGGGGGAGTGACGTTGAGGGTTCAGGCGTCTGGGTACCGCGAGGAGGTGGACGAGGCGCAAGGTGAGGGTGAGTGGGGAGGTGGTTCCTGGGGACGGGCCTGGAGCTCGTAGCTCTCCCGATTTGGTTACGCGAATCGTGACGTTGCGTCAGGCTACAGGCGAGGCTGAGGGTGGTGGGAGATATGGCGGCTGGTTCACGAACAACGTGAGTGTGTATTTTAAATTCACTGCGGGAATAATAGTTTCCATGCTCTGTCTCTGTAACTATATATTCCTTTTTCGATTCTCAGCGCATCGTTTGGGTTCTCATTGACCCAGAGTGTGGATTTGGCCCATTTTGTGGGGTAAGGCTGAGAGATTTAAGGATGTGGAGTGGTAAGTGGCTCTCTCACGCGAACAATATACAACTCAACAAGCACAATGCCTCTGGTTTTCAATACAGAAATGGTATCCTCTTCAATGTATTTCTACTCTATACCATAACTACCAAGCTACCTCAACGGCCACCCTTCTTCCTGAGCTCTTCCTCGTCCTCCTGCTGCAGCTCCTTATCAATCTCTGCCCCTCGGCTGGGTTCGTTGTTGTGCATCTTGGCCTGTGGTGTTGGGATTAGCACTTGTCCTTTTCTCTGAACTGATACGATGAAGAGGCGCTCGTGTGTATCTTGGACACACCACACTGATCTATCACAGTGGCGAAGTCCGAGACTTGTGGCAATGGAAATAGGCATTGTCTTACCGGCAGCGTTGGATCTTTCTTCAACAGCTCCGTGTTCTTCTCCTCCGCTCTCTCATGAGATGAGTCTCTTCTCTGCTTCGGTGTCTAAAGGGTTTCACTTGTCAGAATATTGCGTATTTCGTGACGAGTATATGAGTTCCAACCTTTGGCAAATTCTCTGCAGCCTTCTTGCTCGTGTTGCCCGTCTCCTGCATTTCATTGATATCTGTGTCCTAATTAGCACAGTGGCTCTTGTATTGAGGGCCTGGTGAATTGCCCGGGGCGGCTGGATAACATACCACGGCGGTTCTGCTCACTCTCCGTGGGCTCGCCTCTCTGGTCGCTCGCCTCATACACCGATGAGTTGCCGACTTGGGATAATCTGGTCATTTTGGAAGATGTATTGTTATTTTAGTTAGATTGTAGATGATAACAAGAAATGAAGATGGGATTTGCAGTTATTTAGGGATACTGATATCAGTTGAAGTGGCGACTGTTGAGGTCACCAAGCATTTTAATATGGCGACGTCATAGAATGCTGGTGAATGCTGGTGACCTCAGCAGTGGGTAACACAGAATAAACTTGACGGGTAAAGTATGAGATTGGCGGTATTGGTACCCAGCTGCTGTTATACTCGTTTTCGGGTTCGATTGGTGGTTGGTCTGTTAATTGTAATTATTTTTCCTTGGAATATGTAAATATTTTTATCATATTCAGAGTTGCCTTACATTTGAAATATTATAACAGACGCATTTGACTCGCACCAACTATTATATATATCGGTAATAAATGTTATATCTCCCAAGCAGCATCAAAGGCACCCATATTAAGCACATACCTTAGAGAATTAATGCTCTTTTCGTTGTAAGTTCTCACCGAGCCAGCGAGATATCACGTGTCCCATCTATCAAGCGGCCATCATAATTCCCACATCCGACTACAACTACAAAATATACGTATAGGCTTACTGCCAGAGCCGGATTTGTGCCTGCCGGCATTTCCCTACCACACTGGCGTTGGCTGTCGATCGCGCCGAGAGAGGCACGTTGTAGGGATGACATGATATCATCCGATTATCAGTAGCACCTCCACTCCGCCACCGGCGGCAGATTGAGAATGGAGCTTCATGGCTGTCGCAGTTGCTTTACCGGCCTTTATCCATGCTCCAGACCTGCCTCATCCCTCCAGCAATGCATCAGCTAGGTCTCCTGTAGTATTTGATTAATAATTACTAATTATTTTTCTCTCTTAACTCTCAGGCAACAAGAATCCATCCACGCCTGAAGCTCTTTCCCGTCCGAACCCTGGGGCACGTGCAGTTCGTCATCCCGATCGTACCTGACATGCTACCATTCAGGAGCATACTTGGCGCCACCAGGAACGCCATCTATTGGCAGCTGAATTCGATGAACCATCGACCATCTATTCTGGGCATCTGGGGAATTAGATTTGTGTTAGGGACCCGCGCGAAATATTTCTGTCACGCAAACGCCGTGCGAGCCACAAAAACCACAAACAACCGCCCATCATGCAATCCCCTCCCGCATGAGCGGGCTGTGCACGACTTATCAATGGCAGCTCCCTCCCGCTTCAAGTTGCTGTAACGGGAGCACGGGGATAAACATTATGCATTACATTAATGCATAAATGGCATAGTCATGAACGGCCGCTGTCTCACAATTGCCGCCTCAAACCGGAACGAGAGGACGATCAAAGCACGGTACTGTATAATAGGGGATCTGGATCGGCATTTCCAAAGGGTCTTGCTGGGTGGAGTTTACGGGTTCTGTGTTCGGTGGTGTGTGTGGACTCTAGTAGCGCCGGATTCGGATGGGGAAGGGCGAGGCGGGATACGACAGTTTTTTGAAGGCGGGATGGAAGGGCTACCCGGTCCAGTTTTCTTTTTTTGTGTCTTAACGCAGGAACAGGATGATTGGTGTCCAGCTGCCAAAAAGAAGGATACACAAGCTGTGGCATGGCGGAGATGTCAGAAAGCCAGACAGATCTGTGCAAGGACCGGCTTTGGTTCGTGTGCCACCATGGACGACTGCCGAAGTCATGAAAGCCACTCATCAGAGGAGGACAGCAGGGGGATACGAAACAAACTGTGTTGTGTTTGCCAGACCACACGGCGCCGGCGCGAAACCAGGCCGGGCAGTGGATACTCCGTTGAAGGACGGCAAGGGAGGGAGTGAGGGAGTGTCCGTGTTGAGTAACCTGAGTCCCTGGATTGGACTCTGGTCTCTGGTGTGGGCTCTCCTCTGGAGTACTTTACTCTTGTCCTTTGGGAATACTGGCATCTCCTTGTATCTCCTTTCGGAGAACGTGCCGTATGGTGGAGAATCACGAACACTACTCTACTGATACGATACCCAGAGTAGTAAGCTTAAGTCTCGACCCCCTCTAACCGAATGCGGTAGTTCAAACAGCCTCTCCCCAGCGATAGTGCAGATGGGGAAATGAGCTCTTGCTGAAGCGATATGAGCTCTCCACAACCGGGCCGCTGCGCAGCCAATTGAAGTGCCACTTTTCCACTCTTTCCACTATTTCCCACGCTTTCACCATCAATCTAGCCCAGGAATATATAAACAGGATAGGACGTGGACAGAACATTCTCTGGGCAAAGCTCCAATCATGGATATGACAGTTTCAGCCATGAGGTCTCTTCTCCACAAACCCTGAGTGCAGTAGTACTATTAACGGAAGTAGTACATACGTACTACTATAGACTGCAGTAGTAATTGTAGGTACCCGCTGTTCCTGAATGGCTGTTCCTGTTCCACCTGCGATGGGATGGGATGTGCGCTGGTGCGTCCCTCCAGAATATTTTCGTACCCCAGCCCCCTGGTTATATCTTACTTTTAGACCAACAACCACAACAAACTACTCGTACTTCGTACTCTCGCTGTTTGTTTCTTCCCCCTCCCACAGGCACCGAAACATTTATCCAGTGGTACTTGCTTGCGCTTTCCTTGCACTTTCCTTGTACCCGTTGCACCGTTGCGCCCTGTGCTTCGCTCCTTCCTGCGCCTTTAATCTATTATACCCCATAGCACAGCGTCCTATAGTTCAAAGTCCACAGCGCAGTGGTCCCTCGTTCTCCCCCCCTCAAGTTCCAGTTCCAGTTCCAGCTTTGTGGCATCGATCACCCATCGTTCCTGCCCCAATCGACTGAGCCCACCCTCCTTGGAACCTAAGGAACCTTACAGGCCCCTCGCTATCATACTCTAGCTACTACCACTACGGCCAACTCGTAGCCTCCTCAGATGCATTGACTCAGTTTTCGCTCTTGCCCTCTTACAACTTCTTTCGCCGTCACCTTCAAGTCACTCGTTTTTCCCTTTTTTTCGGTCGCTGTCTCTCCATCTCCTGGCTCATCCACTTGGATTGTCCAGGGCTGTTGAGAATTTGTACGCGCCTTGCCGCCATTTCGCCATTTCGAACCGATTGTGGACAGTGGGGGAAGCGCGGAGTTGAATGACGGCTGGAAAACACGAACGCTGCAGGTAGAAAGGGAGGGACACAGAGGGCAACCCGGTCAATCGACCGCGCGATAAATCGAAAACTACAACAACGAGACGATGGCAGTTCGCGAGTCCCAGGCGGTGGAAGGGACGCGATGCCTAGAAACGGTGGATTGTAAACAGTCGTACAAGAGAGGACCGAGTACCCGACGATTGACCAAGTCGGTCGTGCTTCTCTCGATACTCGCCGCCGTGCCTACGGCTCTCGCTCAGGATCAGTGTGTTTCGCTTGCAGGTTCCAAGGCCTGCCCGGCGTTCAATTCTTCGTCGGTGTCGGTCACTGGTAGTGTTGCTGACTTATTGTATGTACATCTCTGTTCTGAGCGATCCACTACAATATTTCCGACCCAGCTAACCTCATTATTTACCAGCCCATTCTTGAAAAACGTTAAAGACACTGCTTCTTTCGACCAGAAATTACTTTCGCATGTTCAAACTTCTTATGTGCAGGATAAGTAAGTTGAAACTTCCTCTCAGCCTTTCTTCCTGCAATGACTTACATGAAGTTCAGATATCAAAACCTTCTGGGATGCACGAATATCGACCTTACCAACACAACCCAGCTTTACGCACGCTTCACCACTTCAGTAATATGTAATGCGATAATCCAGAATTCCAAACAGGACTGCAAACTCTCCGGAGAACAATTGGAGCCGCTGTGTGCTGATACATGCGTAAGTGACCGCCCGACTATTTTATCAAGGCTACTTATACTTACTATTCCTCCAGAGTCAACAAGCCCTAAGTGAAGGAAGAATCATTAATGATGCTAACCTTTGTACAACCAATGGGTTTAGCCCTGACCAGCAGGTGGAACAGATCCGCGCAGATTTCATAAACTGTGCATTGCCCGCAAATTCGTTGAACAGTGGAAATTGCATTAATGGCATTGATAACGAGCCAGACAACTGCGGATTCGGAAAAAGCACCGTTGGACTATGCGGGTACTGTGGCGCTGGTGGACAGAATTCGACCGACACCTGCTGTTACAACTCTCAAGCAGAATCTGTGTGCGCTGGCGTTGTCCTACCTACCATTACGAAATCAATTACTCTGCCATCTTCATCCCTTGGAGCAACATCATCGTCCACGCCATCAGCAACCGCTCCAGCAGCTAACGCCCCAACTACATCGAAGAAGCTCTCAGGAGGTGCCATTGCAGGTATTGTTATCGGTGCGATTGTTGGTCTTGCCCTCATTATTGCCCTCGTCCTGTTCTGTCTGAGGCGCAGACGAGGTGGAAGCCAGAACGGCAGCGTCTTCAACCAACCCAGTCCACCCCGTAAGGGAACTAGCATGGTCCAGGCTCCAGGCTCTGGCCGCTCTGGCCCTCAACCACCAGCAGGCTTCGAAGTGCTTCCAGGAGGCCGCATTGCTCGCATGTCAGCCTTGGAAGGCGGTCACTCGGAATCCCCTACTCGCGGCAGCTCTATTGTCGGCGGCAGTGCTGCTGGTGCGGCTGCAGGCTATGCTAGGGGCAGAAGGCACGGTGGATCCTCGTCCAGCGAGTATGGCGAGAGCCTACACTCCGACCAACGCAGAGGAGTTCTTCGCCCCCCACCTGCTGGACGCCGAAACGGGTCGCTCTCGAGCGGTTCTGCTCTCGGAGAGGACCCCACGTCTCCTATATCCGGCAGTGGAAATGAGCTCTCCTCGCCACATGGCATTGCTAGCCAGCAGTCAGAGCAGTTGGCATTCTTCAAGGACTACTACTCGCAGGATGAGATTCATCCCGGCGATAAGGTGTCGACCTTGTGGGCGTACCAGCCCCGCGCAGGAGACGAGTTTATGCTTGAGAGAGGCGACATGCTCAAGGTGGTTGGCATTTGGGATGATGGCTGGGCGACAGGTGTGATTGTCGATGAGAGGGCTGAAGAGTGGGATGCGCAAAGGAACGCTCAACGCGACAGCGGTGTTTCGAACACTGGACGTGCAGACCCATCAGCTACCGTCACCGGCGAAATCAAGGCTTTCCCACTCGTCTGCGTCTGTCTGCCAGAGCACTGGAAGAAGACAATCGAGGGCGACGGATCGACCGAGACAAACTCAAGCGCTGCAGCACACGCGTGAAATTGCTGAGCGACTCTTCTTTTTGCTCAGTTTTGCTCAGACCACGGCACGGCTTTATGACGGCGTTTTATTCTATTTGACATGGCGTTTGTTATTGCGCGCACCCATCTCTTGCTCTCAGGATTTCCCCGACACTGACAATCATCATTTGAAACTCAAGTCCTCCCAACACCACCCTCCAGATAAAGAATTCAATTCTTCCAAGTTGAAAATACAGACGCCGCGCGACAAGCTCGAGGCGCGAAACCACCACTCACCACATTCAACCGCCCAATGGCTGTTCAGCTTGTACCTGACGACCACCACGGCCTTATTCAACTTCTGCTTCACACTGTAATGCTTAAAACCGAGCCATAGACCATTTTCGGATCCAACGGCCGCGTTTCCAACAACGATTACTCATATTAGATATTTTAAGCAACACTACAGCCACTTATTCTTTCAACACACACCCTACTATCTACCTATCCATCGGAGGCTAGCCTTGATAAAAAACCCGCTACATTTTACAACAGACGAACCAAAGGGCGACCACACTATTTTGTCACGACCCCAATGAGCCTCTGGATTTTTACCATGATCAGCGATCGCATTCCTTATACCCCATTTTTCATATTTTTTGTGCTTTTTTTATTTATTCATGGAGAGAAGAGAGAGACGGAGAGAGAGGAGATCAGAGCAGAGCAGCGGGACAGCGCGTTGCAGACAGAAAGGGGGAGGAGGTTTATATGCCTGTTTTGAACGGCAACGGCCCCGTTTATGTTATTAAACTGGCGTGGGCCAGATGTGGAGAGAGATGGGGGGGTGTGATGTGGTGTGGTAATTGAGCCGGAATGGGGGTGTATACATAGAACATAGGCAAAATATATATCCCTTTACTCGAAGATGGAGATGTGTTTTTATGGTGATGGTGAGTGTGCGTGCTTGGCAGGTGAAGCTGCCAACACCTGTTGTTGAGTCACGCCGGCTAATGAATTGAAGATCCAACTGCATGCTGCTACCTGATTCATTCTATTATTAGAATATCTGCACCTTATAACCGGAAGAGACGACCAGTATGGCTTCATCAAAGATATTTAGTTATTTGCCAGTCAATCGAGCAAGTCTCTCTTACCAGCGCGTAAGCTTCGAGACGAGAGCACTCCTATCACACCCTCCAGCTTAGCTACAAGCACTCTCCCCATCGCTGCATTTGGAAGACGGAAAACATGAGCGAAACGGGAGATAATTCCGCGCCCAGTCTGGGTGGCAAAGACTCCAATGCCAAAGACATCGACCAACAAATCGCACCCTTCCTCCCGCCCACCTCGCAGGACCGGCGACCAGGCACTCCGAACGTGGTAATCGACCTATCCCTCCCCACCAAGCTGACAGAGGACTCTGACTGCGTTCTCACCGCGAAGATCCGCCGCTCCCCCGACGACGGGCACGAGCAGCCATGCGTTGTTTATTGGAGCCCTGAGCCACGCTGCTTTGGGGCAGGGGCGTTTGTGCTGTTGAGGTATACGGAGAGCGGCTTACAACAAGTTGAGATGCGCGAGGATGGGCTGGAGAAGATGGAGGAGCCGGGGGTGCGGGGGGTGGAGGGGTATTCGGCGTGGGAGCTGGCTGCGGGGAGTGAGAAGGGGGGGGGAGTGGAGTTTGGGGTGAAGCTTGATGTGAGGTATCTGAGGGAGATGGTGACGGGTGAGAAGTACGAGCTTGTTTGGCCGGGAGGGGAGATTAAGTTGTGGGAATGGGGGGGGAAGGAGGAGCTTCCGAGCGGGAAGGTTGGGGTTAAGTATCCGTATATTTTGGTTCCTCCTGCGAGAGTCACGCTTGAAATTGAGGAGGATGAGGAGGTGCAGATCTTTCGGCCGCCTCTTGAGCCATCTGCGAGAATGCAAGTAGTTGTGCTGGCGTGAAGTATTCTTTGGAAAGGTTGGCAGCTAACACGGCACACAGTCCCGGAGCACCTGTCTTAACCGCATCTATGGAGTGCGGAACGACGGTAGCACTTGGCGGCTCAATCCATATAAAACGAAGAGTGGTATACGAAGCTCCTCCTGGCAGCCCGGCTATAACGCTTCATAGTTTCTGGATGAGCGGGGGTACCATGCTGTACCACCGCAGGGGAGGGAAATGGAGAGAAGTCCCGTTTGATGGCTGCTGCTGGGGGATCTGGGATGATCCCGATGTGGAAGTTAATGTGAGCCAGCACGAGTGCTTTACAAGTCTCGAAGCGGGAGAGGCGTGGACTCTGGAATATAATATGGATCCTACGGATGTGGGAGAGATACCTCGCGGTGTGGCGGTGGGGGATGTGTTTCGATACAGGTACAAGGGGACCGAGATGGACTGGTGGGACTGGGGGGGCAAGAAAGAACACGCGGAAACTACGGTCAAACTGCCCAGCTTTATTAGTGGGAGGGTAGTAGACCCTTGGGACAATAATGGACGGCCAAAGCTGGTAATCCCGGCTTCGGATGCCGTAGAGTTCACTATCGTATGATGGGAAATGCTATTAGGGATTGGAAGAAAATAATCAAGAGCTAAAGAGGCAGCTGAAACTACCTTTTCCAACGGGCATCACTACAGTGCGTAGTGGACTGACTTCACGATGAGAAGGAGTGTAGAAAAACACACTGTTTGTCTATTATAACCACCATCTACCTCTAGTAGCCCCCTCTAAATGCCCCAAGATCCAAGAAACGAACCTTCTATAGCCCCAGTACCCCATTTAAACCCATGGAGAGCTCTCCCCTCCTCCCCAATCCGATCGTCTACTTCGTCTACCTCTTCTACTCTATAGATGAGATTTATTTTTAAAATAGCAAGAAATAAAAGCGCTTAAGCCTTCAGCGCAGCAGTGAACGCCTCAACGCCCTCAGCGGAAACTTGCTTGACGCTCTTGGCGCCGGAGACGATGCTCTGGACCTGTGCGAGGATGGTGGTCCAGTCTTCGAATTCGTAGAAGGGGACGTGTTGCTTAACGCAGTAGGTTACTAGGTCTAGGGTGTGTTAGTATGTCTTATCTTGTGTTGTTGTGGTGGATTGTAGTGGTGGTGTGCTGGGTGGGGAAGACATACCATGGCCCTTCTTGGCGAAGAGGAGATCAGTCTCCTTGGCGGCCGACAAATCGGAGACACCGTCACCGGCGTAGAACATGGTTGGGCGCTGGTCGGCGGGGAGAGCAGCGTAGGGGCGGATGGTGCTGCTCTTGTCGTGACCGAAGCCGCTGTTTAGTGGCATTGATTAGTTTATATTCCCCCTAGGCCTGTCATGGTGGGTGCGGGGAAGGTGCAAACTCACGTCTCGTCATGGAAGACAATCTCCCATCCCTTCTCCTCATTGATGCTCTTCCCCGGACGGGCACCAACGTCGTTGCTCACAATCTGCATCCAGCTGCTATCCTCACCGAGCAGCTTATCCAGCAGCGCGCGGATGATAGGGGTCATACCCCCGCTCAGGATGACAATGGGGACATTGTTCGCCTTCGCCCAATCGTAGAACGCGCGGAACCCGGGATCGAGCTCAATGCGCTCGAGCAGGATGTTTGTGCACTGATCGAACGGGGTAGGCACGGAGTCGAGCATCTGCTTGAAGGCGGAGCGGAAGGTGATCTCGTTGGCGAGGACCTGGCGGTTCAGGGCGAGGCGGGTGGGCTGCCCGAATCCGAGGTTGTCGGTCATGTAGTCGTTGGAGTCGCGGGAGGTGATGGTCCCATCGAAGTCGGTGAAGAAGATGTGCTTGGGGGAGGTCGCCATGGCGGGGAGTTGCGCGGGGGTGGAGGAGCCCATGGTGGCGGTTTGGATGATTGATGCGATGGCGGGGTATTGGGGGGATTTGGAGATTGAGAGAAGAATGTCTGAGAGGGATTGTTAGAGAAGGATTTGTCTGAAGGATTGGGAGGATTATTCGTACGTACACAGCTGTTTATATAGTGGATGGGAAAATATAAAAACTTATAAATAAGTTTTGTGAAGGGGGACGGTAAATATGAAGATGGGAAAGATTTGATATAATAGTCGCGGGTACATGCAGTGGAATGGCGGCCAGTTACTGGCAAGATAACGATCAGCGCGGGGTGCCGTGGTGGTCCAGGGTCCAAACACTTACACCAATTACGGAGGCGGTGAAGGAAGGAGAATTCCACTACAGCCAGCCATTTCAGCGTGGACTTTTGCACTGTGGTGTGGTTGGTTGGTCCACAGAACACACAACCGCGGGAAAGGTACAGGTACATACTAATCTGTGTGCAAGGTACATACTCACACTTGCAGCGGCTATTGGTCTCTCCGTCCGATGTCCGACGCCCGATATATGTGAATGTCTTGAATCGGGTGTTTGCTTCCCTATATCTTCTGACTTATAGTATCTTTCTTTAACAACACGACACCTCACACCTCACCTCTCACTCCTCATCTCTCACCCTCAGCTCCTCAATTCCTCAATTCCTCTCCCCCAGCTACCGCCTGGATATGCGACAACCACTCCTGAGACATGCAGCGCGCTCCATATTTATAAAACCACAGCCAGCCTCTTCAGCTTGCCGATATGCAGCCACGCCGGCCATCCAGAGATCAAGGGATACCTTGACTTGCATACAACGGCACTACCTGTCCCAACAACGACGGCACTTTGCCGATGAGAAGAGAAGCACGTCGTCCGGCTCCTCCTCCAGCGAACCGATCAACCTAGGTGCCCCACCCACCGTATCTCAACAATCCCAACCGCAACCCTCTCCCTCCTCCCCGGCCGCCACCGATTCACCCACGGCTACAGACCTAAAGCAAGGAGCCGGCTCCTCCTCCCCGGCAGCAACATACCCCCCCTCCTCGCTCAGCCCCAACAATGGCGAGCTCCCCTCCACCACCGAGGGGCGCCGCTCCCACATCTCCAAGCGCCTCACAAACATAATGGACAACCTCCAAGGCAACATCTTCCTCGCCTCCCAGCACCTCAACGACCTAACCGGCTACTCCGGCATCGAGGCCCTAAAACGCACCATCACAGCGCACGAGCAGCATCTCGAAGCCTCCCAGGAAGACGTCCGCGTCTCGCGCCAGAACTACAAGCAGCTCGTCGCAGACCGCGCCGCCAGCCAGCGCGAAGTCACCACACTCCTGGCACGAAAGGACACATGGACGCCCATTGACCTAGAGCGCTTTACGAGTCTGTATCGCAGCGACCACGGCAACGAGCACGCTGTGCAGGAAGCGGCGCAGAGGCTGGCGGACGCGGAGCGCACGGCTGAGCAGGCGGGGTCGAGGCTCAATGCGGCTATTTTGGCGAGGTACCATGAGGAGCAGATTTGGTCGGATAAGATTAGACGGATGAGTACGTGGGGGACGTGGGGGCTGATGGGAGTCAATGTGTTGTTGTTTCTGGTGTTTCAGTTTGGATTTGAGCCGTGGAGGAGGGAGAGGCTGACGAAGGGGTTTGAGGATAAGGTGCTTGCGGCGCTGGAGAGGGAGAGGGTGGTCGCGAGGGTGGAGGGTGCTGATGCTGCGGGGGTAGAGGCCGCGGAGGCGAAAGAGCAGGCTCAAGAGGTGGAGTCGATAGGGGTTACTACTCCTGAGCTGGCTGCTGGGATTGTAGAGACGGTTGGTAGCCCGGAGGCAGCCGACGTCGAGACAGAAGGTAAGACGAATGAGTTCTCATCGCTCCAGTGGCGCCAACCAAATACGTGGAAGGAGGGGTTGGTTGAGCCCTGTGTAGCGCGAGTACAAAATCTATTCAGCGAGGAGAAGGTCTCGCTGCGGAGGCAAGATGTCACGCTTGTAGCGTTAGAGGGCCTGGCGACTGGCGCTGCGGTTGCAGGGCTGGCCGTCATGTACATATTACGGCCCAACTAGATGTAGATACTGTATATTACAATATATGAAGAATATGAATTCCATGCCGTTCTGCATATGCCGTGCCTGCCGTCGAGGCAGTGTGACCCCGACAATCGTAAGATATCTGAGCCACAGGTATCACAAGACAGATTGGCAACGGGCTTGTGGCACTCGAGTGACGGCAATTTGGTAGGTCCTGAGTCCAATTGTGTTATTTATGTGCAGCTTTCGTCAGCAAAGCCTTTATTCAGGATTAAACTGCGGCAACTAGCAGCGGCAAAAGTTCAAACTGGAATTCCAGCCCGCACCCCATGGTGATGAGCTCCCGCTCATAGTAGCAGAAAGATAGTCATGTAAATTGGACAATCGTATAAATGCTCGCCCTGGGTATAAAGCCAAAATAGCACTCGTCCGCTCTGAGCAAACCCCTTGCTTCCCGCCACAACCCAAAAATCACAGCCCAATATACGTGATCACCTCCGTCCACCCATTTCCGCCCAACTCCTCCCATTCCTTAAATACCTGCCCCTCCTAAAAATCTGTCCAATCCCCTCATCAAACGATCCGTACTTCCTCCCATCTCCTTGAACAGCCACGGCTTCCTTACGTGTGCTGGTAACTCCGTGAATATCCACGCCGTCTCCCTATCACGGACCTTGTTGACGATAGCAACATGTTGAAGAATGCCGAGCCCTTCATAAGTCACGTCGGCTACAATCTCCCCAGCAACAATCTCCATTGCCCGCATAACCTCAGGGCTAAGCGCCCCTTCCTTCCTATACTCCTTCTTTAAGATCTCATGGGACAGCCACGTACACCTTAAGTGGGATGGTAGCTTCATGA
The DNA here is from genome assembly GCA_000750815.1 of Pseudogymnoascus sp. VKM F-4516 (FW-969). Taxonomy (NCBI): domain Eukaryota; kingdom Fungi; phylum Ascomycota; class Leotiomycetes; order Thelebolales; family Thelebolaceae; genus Pseudogymnoascus; species Pseudogymnoascus sp. VKM F-4516 (FW-969). Next base: position 43,091 of record JPJZ01000127.1, read on the forward strand.
ATATCCATGCGATATTCTGACGACGGACTGCGTTAACAACAGCTATCCGTTCTTCCATGGTAGTACGTGGGTCGGCAAATTCTTCGATTGCAATATCCACTGCCTGCTTAATTTCAGAACTGAGGCAGGACGGTTCATCTACATCTGCTTCCGTTTCGACCTCTTTCAATAGCCACGGTTTCCTCATGTAGTGTGGTAGCTTCAGGAATACCCACGCGGCATTATGACAGCGGACCGCGTTGACAAAGGTAATATGTTCACTAATGCTGACCCCAAAGACATACCCATCGATCACCATCTTCACTGCCTGCTTGGATTCAGAGCTGAGGGCCTTTTCCGCTTGTGGTGCATCTGTGGCTCCAGGGGTCGTTGTTTCTCGAGCCTCACTGGCCACTGGTAACGGCGAGGCAACTGATGCACGCGTCCGAGCCGTTGAATGGACCGATCCTCCCCTGTTTGCAGCAGACGCAACTGCACTTGGTGGCTGCTCGACGACTTCACTGGAGGGCAATCCGGACCGCGACGCCCCGACGGTCCCTGCGGGTGCACTGAGCATTCGCGCCGGCGGAGCAGTCAGTGCAGGTGACTGAGACGTCAAACGGGCGGATGCCCTCCTTCTTGTGGTAGAATTAATTGCACTGGGGGGCGCCAGCGGCATGGGTCCAATAGGGCGGCGTTGTATTCGGTCGTTGGCTGATAAGGAAGGACTTTGTTCCGGCAGATCTCTGGAGGGACCGAGGCTCTGTCGTTGAACTCCCCCGAAGAAATCAAAAGGCCTCCTCCCGCTCCGTAAAGGCTGCGAAGCATCATTGGTGCTTGGTGTCTTGCGCTTTCCGAGACTTTTGGATGTTGATGGGAGTGTGGAGGAGGCAGTGTCATCGCACTCTGTATCCCTATCCGCTGCCTCATATCCAATTGAGGTGCTTGTCTGTCGTTCACGACCAATGTCTGGCTTAATGGGCGGCGTGTGCGAGCCGTACTCTTTTCCGATCAAAGCCTCAATCTCTGGAGCGACAGGGCCACCTTCTTCAGGTGTCACGTCCGCTATAGGCCAGCCTTCTTCTCCAAGATCGGCCTTTAACGTCGTCAGTAGTGAGCCGCGGCGACCTTTGGCGTGATAAATATTATCGCCTGCGCTATTGTATGGTAAAAGGTCCAGGTGCTGAAATGGAATCTCAGGCATCTTGCGGCGAATTTCCAGAGCAAGGCGGTCCCAAAACTTCCCCTTCATAAACCGCTCATGATATATATCAGGCCTTTCCTTATAAAACTTCATCATTGTAGCCATGGGTGCTTTTGTGACCCCGCGTTCGCTTTGAATGTCTCTTATGTTCGCTTTCACGAAGTCTATGACAAGACGCTGGAGGGAAAGGGCTTTTGACTTCCAATCTTCATCTGTATCTGCATGATCCCTTCTTGGTAAGATCTTGAGAAACGGTTCCCGCAGATGGTAATATATCGGATCCTTCTTAACTTGCCCTGGACCTGGCTCCTTCAAATTTGGATTGTACCAGAATGCGACGTGCAGCATTATCATCTTCGCATAGGACGCATGTGCTCTGATTTCTTTATGAATTGCAAGCGAAGCCCAACCCAGATCGGGTGGGTGCATCATCAAGGCATTGTATAGCTTTGAGTACTCTGCGAAGGAAAGGTAGGAGAGAAACCCCTCCTTACGATTGCTTGCTTTGTGGGCTTCGTCTCCATCCCAAAACAGCTTGCCAAGGTTAAACTCGTAATCACCAGTGGTTTTCGTATCACCGCAGATTAGTATTCGATAGGAGTCCCCATAAGAAATGCGCGGCGACTCTTTAAAGACCAACTCCACCCAATCTACGATACGTTCCAGAACAACGTCCCAGTACTATACTTCCATTAGTAACAGACATCAACCAAAGCTTGTACAGCTAGGACTTACGCCATCCAGTCTATGTTTCTTTAAGTTGATTATTGTCTCCATGGGCAAATAATCAGCCAATGGCATATCTTGTACGTTCGTTGCCAAACTCTTATAACGATCATCTGACCATACCACGGCGAAATCTTCGGTTTTTGTCTCAGCAACAGCTTTTGGTCTCCAATTGCGACCTAGAACCTCAACTATGGCCTCTTGGACCTTGTTGGGTTCCTTGTGCGTGATATGGTTTCCATGTTTGACGAGATAACTCCATGCTTCCTCATCCGTTGGGCAGCGACCATCAAGCTCCATTTTGACCTATACGACCTCATCAGAGGCTGATCCGGTCGTATTGCACTGGCTGCACTGCTTCAAGTAGAAACAATCCGCTGGAGTCAGGAGGATGTTAGAAAGTCTGACATCTAAAGTCCAACACCGCTTAATCCAAGCACAGCCCCGTTTAGAAATAAGTCACGTGGGCGCTACAGACCAACCCCGCCTACATACATGCATGTGTTCCTTTTTATAAACTGTCATGAACAACGGTGAGGTTGTGGGTAAGTACAAGACCTGGATGTTGCATGTAGGATGTGTGGTTGAGAGTTGGGGTCCAAAACTTGGCTGATGGAAACTGCCGAGGAATGACCGCGCTTATTCCTCGTTGCCATCGAGGATTTTAAACAGAGACAAGGCTGCGAGAAGTTGTAAAAAGGAGACGGCGCATATAGGGGACGCGCTTGAGTCATATAAACAAATATTCAGGTGGACGAAATTACTGAGAAAGCGATGGCGTCTGTTTGAGGTTCGCAAAACGAAGATGAGGCAAAGCTGTCGTAAATTAATCAGGAACAGGTGGCGGCTTACATGGGGGCCATTTCAGCCCACAATCAAGGGCCGAACCGTAAGATCTTACTAAGAAAGCAAACTGAAGGATTCCTATCTGGAAGGATTATTGTTCTACGCCAATCAATCAAGCACACATAAGAAGGAAGAAATCCCAAGAAAACATTCATCGAAAGAGGGTATGTGGTATTATTAAGAGGCGAAACAATGCCGATTATACATCAAATCATTCCTCCCCCTCCCCGCCCGCCGCCCCACTACTGATCCTTATAAAAAGTCGAAGATCGGGAATCTTTATTTACGGTTTTTGCAATTCCTTTCTCAATTATTTCCCCAAAAAATAGCACTTCTCCCTCTCCTTTTCCCGGGGCGATCAATCGGCCTGTTGGCTTACTGAACCCCCGCAACTGTGATGTGTGCGCATCATATGTCCGCGCATCTCGTCCCTTCTTGTTCCCAGCTCCATGGATGAGTCAAATTACATGGCTTCTGCTTTTGTCTTGGTCTTTCCAATCTTGGGCTCGCAACAACGTGCCGTCTGTGCGGCGCCTGTGCGGTAGATTGGATGTGGTGTTATCTGGCCGAAATGTGTTGAAGATTTCGCATGCAAATGATTTCTTATACGAAATCGGCACTGTAGGAGAAGCCGCGGAACTCTTCTTGCATTTCTTGGGTAAGGACTGGAGAAGAATGTGTTAGTTATTGTTTTAACTATGGGGATAAGATAAGACTTACCAGACTGAACTGGAGTTAGCACGGGTGTGACACTGGTGAACTCGGAATCGAAGTTGCTAGTATCAGTGGCGCTAGTGATCGTCGGCAGGAACGGAGGCTGAATCCTCTTGTGGTAGACGTCATCCCAGTTGATCTTCTGGAAGAAAGGCTGGTTCATGATCTCCTGGGCGTCCGTTGGGCCGCTACCAAGACGGGCTTCAGGCTCGCGGGTCAGGAGCTTCTGCAGGATGGAGACGGAGTCTCTGGGCATGTGGATCGGGTAGAGGGGCTCATCAGCCAAAATGGCGTCGTAGATTTCTTCTTCGTCTTCACCGCGGAAAGGCGACTGCTGGAGCAGCATTTGGTAGATTAATACACCGAATGCCCACCAGTCGACAGCGCGGCCGTATTTCTTGTCGAGCAAGATCTAAAAGGGTTAGTATCATTATAACTCAAGCCGGAAAAACAATTTACTAACCTCAGGTGCCATGAATTCTGGCGTTCCACAGAATGTGCTCGTCGTGGACTGGTACCACATATCTTCCTTACAAAGACCGTAATCTGCAATCTTGATGTGTCCATCCATAGTAAGGAGGATATTGTCCAGCTTCAAATCACGGTAGATGACACCGTTTTCGTGGAAGTATTTCAGCGCCAAGCAGACCTCAGCAGCATAGAACTGCGCACGCCTGGTACCGAACTGCCCACGTTGAATATGAAGCATGAGATCACCACCGCTAATATACTCCATAACGAAGTACACTCTTGTCTCCGTCTGGAAACAAGCGTGAAGGCTGAGCAAGAAGGGGTGGCGTTCCTTGTTGGCAATCAGGAACACCCTCTTCTCCGAGCGTGTGCTCTCAACCTCATCGTTCTCAATGATAAACTCCTTCTTCAAGACCTTGATAGCATACAGCCTCTTGCTCGCCTTGGTCTCCGCAAGCATGACCTTACCGAAGTTACCCTTACCAAGCACAGCCAAGAAGTTGAAGTGGTCGAGGCCAATGCGGCCACCTGCACCTGCATCAGTGGCAGATGGCGTAGTCACAGGCTTGCGAGTAGCAAGCGCGCCTCCTGGTGACTGTGGCTTCGCCATTTCGGCTCCAGGAGCCATCCCAGGCACAGGGCCCGCACCATACTGCGGAATGACAGGTGCGCCTTGCTGGTGCTGCTGTTGCAACGGTGGCTGAAGAGCGGGTGGGTAAGCACCAGCGCCGCCAACATTCGCATAATCCGCGGGGTTATAAGTGGATTGCTGGGCCGGGCGCTCCTGGTAACCTGGTTTACCTTGTGCACCGCCATATCCAGCAGATTGTCTGTTGTAATCATTAGACGCATCGTATGCACCTGGTCGCTTGCCAGATATAGCTGCAGCTGCGGCTATAGATGCTGCTGTAGCGGCCCCGCTCATGCGGTCGCCTCCCTGGCGCTGCTGCTGAACTTGTGAGGGGTATGCCGCCTTAGCTGCATTTATGGACTCCTGAGGGGTACCAGGTGCACCTTCGTAGGATTGACCATGTGGCAATCTATCGCCGGAGCCATAAGATGATCGTTGATCTAATGTTGGTGCCTGAGACGAAACAGTTGACTTCGCCGTTACAGGGCGCAAGGTCTTGCCTGTTAGGTTCGATTGGTGACCAGATTTCCCCTTCTGGTCTTGCTTGGCCTTTTCGAGTCTTATTCCTTCCAAGAGTAAATTGGCCACTGCCATGGACATGCCACAGAAATCCGGAACCAGATGGACACAGTGAGCGTGAGCCGTGAGATTACATTCTGCCAATTCATTAGTAACGCGCCTGGATTCTCCAGAGACGAAGACTTACCGCTGCACTTTCTACTATTCTTCTTGCCAAAGGGCAGCATGTAACCACAGTGACAGCACCAGTTCGCACCCACGTTGGAGAACTTCTCGAAACGATGAGGAATACGATGATTGATCTTCTCCTCATCCGGATCAGTCTCCGCATTAGATTTACTGATGCACTTCGTAACCACGCTAGAGTAACACTTCGTGTGACAGGTGTACTTGCAGTCCTCGCACTGCATACCGGCAGAGTACTTGAGGAAGTCGCCGCAAAGCGCGCATCTCATGATATTATAAAACTGCTGAGATACGAACTTGTGTCCGAACATCTCGTGAACCAATTCTTTGCGCTGGCGAATGGCTCCCTTACGGTTAAGACCGACATCGAACGGCCGCCTGTCCTTGGTCTGCTTGACGAAGCTGAGTGACAATTGAATCTGGCCCGAAGGCTCCAATGCGAACCAAGCATCGATGGGCTGCGGTGGTAGGGAGGGATTAGGCTGGGGTGCCATGCCGCCGCCGCCATTGAAACCAGGCTGCATCCCAGGGCTGGTCGGTCCTCCAAACTGGGGCGATTGCTGGGACTGGGTATTGAACTGAGCTGGAGCAGCGCTGCCCGATCCCATTCTATCCGCAGACACCCAGCCGGAGCTGTTGATCTCAGCCTCGATCTTCTTTCGTCTCATCTCTTCTGCAATATCGGATATCCTGATCCATAAGAGGCCAACGGGAAGAGCCTGCTCTCCAGTCTTGTCATATACTGTTAGTTCGATCTCGTTTGCCTTCTCAACATTCAGGTTGTGAGTCTCGGAATCCCATCGATCGGTTCTCGAGGTCTTTGTACGGGCAACAACATTATCTTCGACCTTAACGGCAACAAATGTTTCCGGTCCTCGGGAAAACCTCGAGGTGGCCGCGTGGTCAACATCCTTCACTGCAGTAACTCGTATCGACAATTGGCCAGTGAGAGGCTTTCGCAGATTAGGGGTATTGATGCTATCATCTAGGCATTGTTAGTCATAACTTTGGCAAATACAATGCTGGTCTGCATACCATCTGGTGCATCTGCGCTGCTTTGCATGTCAATGTGAAGATCTTCGTATCTCTTCTTTGCTTGCTTTAATAGTATGATCTTTTGGGTGCTATCCTTGTGACGGGCCGCGGCATCTGCTCTGCTCTTCTTGTCGCCCTCCATCGAGTATAGCTGTACCATCTTTTCAATACCCTTAAGATACTGCTGTTCAACATCGAGCTTGAATGCTAATTGCGACAGCATAAGCTGAATGCGGGGTCCGAGATATGGAGTATCGTATTTGATGAGATCTAGCAAATATCAGCTCAAAGGTCAACTGCAATCAATCCCAGAATACAAACCTAGCTTCGAATAGTTTGCGCGCGGCTTAGGGATCCCAGCTCCTGGTGCGGGGGGCGCGTAGGGATGTCTTGGTGGCATCATGCCTCCGGCTTTATCGTTATTGAACATCGTACTATAGTCGCCAGAGCCATAACCTCCCTGATCCGTACCACCCTCCTGGATATAATTTCCTCTCGAATCTTTCGGCGGCGGCGTCGGCGGACCATCTCTATCGTTCCTTGGACCCCCACCTTGGGGCCCGCCTCCGTCAGGTCCCAGGCGCATGTTGTCCATATTCTGTCCCACGGTCCGTATCTGCAATTCACGCATCTTCTCCTCAAAGAATTGTATATTCCGACGGCCCTCTCGCATCTGCGTGTCGAGTTTCGACTTGACCTGCTCGTTTTGTGTCTGCTGACGCATTGCATTGGCGGCGTTGATAAGAGCCTTCTCACGCTCGATCTTCTTGTAGACGGCGCTGAGCGCCTCTTCGTCGGTATTCATGGCTGCGGGTGACTCGAGCGTCGTCGAGGGCGCGGTCTGGTTGTGGTGTTGTTGGGGCGTCGGAAAGGTCCCTCTGGTGTGGGGTTAAATGGGAGGAGGCGCCCGTTTGACGTCCGACGAACTTGTCGATAAGCCCCGGTTGCTAATCGGGAGCCGAAGCTTGAAAGCAAGCTTTAATATATTTCGCACCTCGTGTTTTTCACAAGATGTGAAAATGATGGTTCTCTGAGAGCCCAAGATTTAGGGCACAGAGATCCTTTGAGGTGGTGGAGAGAAAGGTTTTTTGCTTTTAAATATCGCAAGAATAGTTGTGGTGGTGGTGGTGGTTCAATAGGCACCCTACACGTGAGTTTTGACGACTCTTTTGCGGGGTTCCAATGAGTGATTTATTGAGCCAGATTTCGCTGAATATCGGAAGAACTTCTCTGCAAACTTCACAAGAGCCAAGTTCCCAAAAAACAAATAACTGCTACAAGCATTTAAAGATTTTTGAAATTGTTTTCTACTCCGTATTTTGGCGATAAACAGGCTGAGCGATATGTGCCTCTGACAGCGAATTGCGGAAGGGTCAACAAGACAACAACAGTGGTGGGGAACAAAGCATCTCATTCGCTCGCCTGTGTTCGTTGCCCCCCCAGTGGATTCCCCCCGATGCAGCGTCATCAGCTACTCGCCCCAAAGAAACCCCCATGCATGTAAGATACGGAGGATTTAATGTTGAACGCCTCTTTGTTTGTTTGTAGGGCTGGATGGTGGGATCATTAGTCTAAATGCTGCCAAGTTTATCTTGGTCTTGGTTATACGGTCTTGGTTATACGAGCATGCACAATGCACTGAACGATTGGGATTGCATCCACACACTATATCTGAAATATGTTTTTAATATCTTATATACAAGTACAAGCTAGCTAGCTAGCTTATTGAGTGTACTGCTTCTGCAATTGCTTCGCAATAGTCTGGAGCTGGATGTTGGAAGTTCCCTCGTAGATAGCTCCAATCTTGCTGTCACGGAAGAACTTCTCAGCTGGGCCCTCACGAACGAATCCCATACCACCCATCCACTCAACGGCAAGACCGCTGACACGGCCAGCCACCTGCGAGGCGTACAGCTTCGCCATCGCAGCATCCTGGACAAAGTCCTCACCCGCCTCCTTCTTCCTGGCGGCGTTGTAAACCAATGCGCGCGCGGCACAGATCTCAGTCCACGACTGGCCCATCTGGTGCTGCATGCCCTGGAACTCTCCAACAAGCTGTCCGAACTGCTTCCTGTCGTTGTAGACGTACCTGAGACGGGATTAGTGACTGCGGGGTAAATTTGAAGAGAGGGGCATGCTTACTTGGCGGCGTTCTCAAAGGCTCCAAGAGCCAAACCGGTCATCTGAGCGGCAATACCAATGCGGCCCTCGTTGAGAAGGCTGATGGCGTACTTGTAACCCTTACCCTCCTCGCCGAGAAGGTTGCCTGCTGGGATCTCAACATCGTCGAAGTTCAGCACGCAAGTGCTGCTTGCTCTGATACCAAGCTTCTTCTCCTTCTTAGCGACGGAGAATCCCTTCATGCCCTTCTCGACAATGAAGGCAGTGATACCCTTGTATCCCTTGCTTGGGTCCAAGTTGGCGAAGACGATGAAGAAGTCAGCCTCCATGGAGTTGGTGATCCACATCTTAGATCCGGAGATCGTGTAACCCGAAGAAGTCTTCGTGGCCTTGGTAGCCATAGCGAACGCATCCGAACCCGAGACCGGCTCAGACAGACAGAAAGAGCCCACGGTACCCGTAGCCAGCTTAGGCAGGAACTTCTCCTTCAGCTCCTTGCTCGCATACTTGATAATCGCAGTGTTGACCAGCGTGTTGTGCACATCCACCATGACGCTGACACTGGGATCCACGCGCGCAAGCTCCTCAATGGCCACAATGGCCGCTGTGAAGTTCATGCCCGCGCCGCCGTATTCCTCGGGGATCTCAATACCCATCAGGCCCTGCTCGAAGAGCTGCTCGACCACGGCGGGGTCCATTGTCTCAGCCTCGTCCATGTCGCGGACCTTGGGGCCGATAACGTCGACGGCGAATTTGGAGACGGCTTCCTGCATGGAGGACTCGATGTCGGACAGGTGGGTAATGGGGGTCGGTGGGATGTCGGTGATGTCGACGGCGTCATTTCGTCTGGGCTGGGTGGTGGACAGGGTCCTCGTTCTGCAGCAGTAATTAGCATGGCTACCTGCAACACTTTCAACAGTAAAATATCTTACGCCTGTGCAATCCTGACCGCCCCCGGCGTCCTCACAGTCGGGCGTGCAGCTAAAGCCGCTCTGGCAGCCGCCGGCCTCAAAACCCTTGCTATCGAAGCCATAATGAAAGATAAGGATAAATGTATCACGGAGGGTATAATCGGAGAGAGAGGAAATAACAGAAATTGGAGAAAGAGCAAAAGTTGGAGAGAGAGAGAGCTATGCAGGCACTATCCCTGCTTTGGGAGAATTATCAGTCTTAGGAAGGGAACGGGTTGGCAGGTTCAGGTGCTTCACGTGTAAGACGGATCGTAGGCAGTCTATTGGTGTCATTGGGAGCCATCTTTCTGTCCCGCGCTTGACCGAGAAGGGACTTTGCCTCGGTATGGGGGCGGGCTTCGGTGGGCGGGAGGGATGGAAAAGCGCGGCACCAGCCCTGAACTTTCTCGTCTGTATGCCGCTCTACGATTCCCCGATAAAGTCCAGCTTCCCCCCTTAGAGACGTATATATCGTATAAACGCCTTCTTTAGTCAAGTTAACTCTAAAATACTAATAGTACCTCAAGTACCCTAATATTGTAGATCCGAGGCAGGCCGTTTGCAACCAAAACCTATCCGCCGCTAAGCGGTCTCACTGACACAGCGACATCGGTACTCGGGGTATCTTATGATCCCCTGCACGCACCGGGCCGATAATGTATCCGTGCCACGTGATACATACACACGTGATATCTAGTTTGACGCTAAATCTTAACCCATTCGTGATACTACCAAACCAAAAAGTCCAGAGCCTCAAGTACGAGGCCCGTCACGACCCCAACCCACACAATGCGCGCCACAATCCTGCGACGCTTTCTCACGCCGGCCGTATGGAGGCCGGCGGCGGTGCCAATGGCTGCGCCGAGGATGGCTATGCCGTCCATCTCCGCTTTCCAGACCTCGAGGGCTTTCAGTTCAACGCCGTCTGTCTTGACGACCCTGAACCAAGTCGCCAAGGTAGGGCACTCCGCGGTCTTAACCACCTATATATAAGATTGATCTGACACTCCATTATAGGGATGCCGGAAACCCCAGCGCGCGCGTAAACAGACCTCGCCTGCTATGTCGGTCGTCCGGGCGCCAGAGCTCAAGGGCGTATGCCTCAAAGTCGGTGTTACGAAGCCGAAGAAGCCTAATTCGGCTGAGCGGAAGACGGCAAGAGTGAGGTTGAGCACGGGGAGAGTGGTGAATTGCTATATTCCGGGTGAGGGACACAATGTGCAGCAGCATTCGGTGGTGTTAGTGAGGGGAGGACGGTCACAGGATTGCCCTGGTGTGAGATACCATTTGGTTAGGGGAGCGCTGGATTTGGTGAGTTTATCCCATAATGTGGAGTGTTGAAATTGGAAGCCAATGCTAATATTGTGATAGGGTGGTGTTGGAAACAGGACTACCAGCCGTTCGAAATACGGGACGAAGAAGCCGAAGAAGACTGCAGTGGAGTAAGGAGATGCAAATCAGATAGGGGGTGGTGGAAGCTGGATGTGCAAATAACTGTATCCAATACATTGTAGGCGTTGAGAGGGGAAACGAATGTACACTATCATATATTTAGACTCTGCATTGGTCAAAATCAAAGCAAGAAATGGAAATTGTAAGAGTAAAAAAACAAGGTTAATATTTGACAGCCTGCATTGCATCCGTGTGATAATTTGTCCCCATTCAAAATCCAATGCTGCCCATTTATCTATACAATAATTTCTGTTCCTTTAATCATTTCCCCATCCAAAACGCCTGGTCGTTTCCACCGCCCACCAACCCCCTATCTAGTTCGAGACCCTATGAATTACATTACACAGACGACGCTTCTAGTGAATGCATCGCGTGACTAATCCATTTCCTTCTCGTAGCCCTCGGGCTTAGCGATTCCGTTAAGTTCGAAGAATTTGGATGTGCCTGTTTAATGATTAGTAAACGTGGATATGGAAAAGGGGGTGTGAGGCTTACAAGAATATCCCTTCCAGTCAAAGTTGTCCTTGGGGTTGCAGTGGCACTTAAGGTCCAGTCTCGTCTGCTCTCCAGTGGGGCAGTGAGTGAATGGAACGTGGTAGTAGGCAATGTCGTTGAAGAAATGGATCTCCTCCTTCTTGAGCATGAGAGCAGCTGCAATGGAGTGAACGGGCGCATCACCCCATCTCTCGTAGAAGAATCCTCCGTCTTGATCCAAAGAGTTGAAGTAATCCGTGTAGGCCTTGCCTCTCAACCAGTTAAGGTTGCCAATTTCAAAGTTGGACCACATGTGGCAGTTGTTATAAGTCTCTCCTCCGTCCTCACTGAGGTAACCCATGGAGTTGCCCTCCACAATGTGCTCAGGGTGGTTCTTCATGAACTTCTTGACGCTGTCCCAAAGAGTCGGGATCGTCTCGACGTACTCGTACAAGCTGAGAACAAAGGAGTATTTCTTGTTATTGTCCGCCATGAACTTGAAGGCATCATAGTTGATGTCGCAGAAGAACTCAATGCTTGGCTCCACGCGCCAGTACCACTCGTAGTTCAGCATGAGCTCTTGCTGGAAGAAGAAGCCTGACTCGAAGCGGCACATGTGCCTATAGCTGATAGAGTCGCCGTAGATAATCTTGCGCTCAGCCATGTCCTCACGGACCTTGCGGGCCTTATCCTGATCAATGTGGTCAGGGAACGACCAGTGTTCCTTTGGAATCTCTCCGTAGTGCGTCTTGCCCGAAACCAGGGCGGTGGTAAGCTTCTTGAACTCGTCATTGAATGGAGCATCGTTCAGGAAAACCCAATCGTAGTGGAATTTTCTGTTGAAACGGTCCTCGACCTGGCGGATGGAGCGTGCAATTTCCCACATGTCACTGTTGCGCGCAAGTGTAACGAACGTGGCGTTCATTTTTGGCTCGCCGCTGGCTGCAGGAGGGAGGCCATTTGGCGGATTTGGAGTCGTACCCTCTGAATTGGTCACCTCCTGAACAGGTTTATTGCCATTGTCAGAGTGGGAGTTTGCCCAGTCCTTTCCTTGTCGTAGAATCTCCTGCGCGGTTGGAAGGCGCTGTGTTGCGTTTGACGACGATGAGATGAAGTAGATAACTGCTAGCCCCTACACCGTGTGTTAGTTACAGCATAAACGCAGCACACCAGTCTGGGTAACACACAAAGAAGGCGAACAGAATGTATCTGAAATATCTCGCATGGCCGGCAGCCATCTTGAAGATGTTCTTAGTATCAGCGGGCCGAGGAGGGCCAAGGTGATGTGGTTGTAATTCCGATTTCTCCAAAGGCACGACCGTCATCGAGGAAGTGCTTTGAACCAGAGGATGGATTGACGCTGTTCCTGAGACCGCCGCAAGGAGAGCGACAGAAATGTTTCCTCAGAGTTAAACAGGTAAAAGGAGTCGAAGTGTAATGGCTGCAAATGGTTTACGAGGACAAGCCACAGTAGAGTAGCAGCGCAAACATGGGCTAGGCCACTCTAGTGAAGCAAGGTACTTGGCCCCAATACGAGGTGCGTACGTAGCCAAAAAGTACAATATTGGAACAACACGCACAAGCCGTCCAATTAGGAGAGAAACATATATGTGTAGAATATGAAAACAAGGTGGCTTTAAATATTGTATACGGTCAAATTGTAGATTAAATTGAATCTGGGGGATCATGCGACAGTATTAAACAATATTACCGCGAACAGCTTTTTGTTGCCAATGTACGCCAATATGCACGTGATTAAGTACCTTCAGCCCCCCCAAAAGATCAACGCAGTGACGACTACTCTACTATTTTCTTAGGCACATAGTGGCACATAAGAATATTAGCGTCAGTGTCGGAGTACGTACCTGAACAAACGTGGGGCAGACTTTTGAACTAAACGAACGACGACCATCAATCAACCCTTCTGGAAACGTACACGTCGTTATTCAGTATACCAAGCTCAAGACAACAGCTTCAAGACATCAACTGCAGTTGGATACCTGGTATCTGGCCGCATTGAGACTGATCTACAGGTATGTTATTTTCTTCTCGTTAATCCCACGCTCAGGGCAAAGCTATGGCCTTACGCGCCTTTTCGATCTGGAGCTAACCACAAGGATTTCTCAGACCCTCAACTTCGCTCCCCACCAGAACTCATACCGGAAGTAGCAGACATTAGGCCCACCAGTGGATGGTAGCTGTCGACGACAGTATCGAATAAGCATGTCCTTCTTTGGCTTTGACTCAGCCCTTCCAAGGGACCGCGATCAAGGCGCGAAAGCTTCGGGCTTCGGACAAGCTCCCGACCCTTTCGCGGGCCTTTCGTACGCGGGTGCCGACGACGACGACGCGTATGTGAACGACTGTTACTGCTACTATAGTTCACCATAAACTGACATTGAGCTTGCTTAGACTTGACTTCGAAGATACCTATGATGGCCTTGGAGACCAGCTAGACGAGACGGACGATGTCTTCAACGACGATACTTTTGGTGGCGAAGATACCACGGCCAAGAAACCAGTCGGGAAAGACTTTGACTTCTTCGGCCAGACCGCAAAGGTATCAGGCGCAATCAACGAGGAGCAGATGCGCTTTACTCGCCAGCAGCCTGCGTCCAGATATACAGCTGCCGCGGCAACTCAGCAGACATCCCAAACGTACACCCAGCCAGCTCGAAGCGGCTACGAGAAATACAAGGACCTCGACTATGTTCCCGATCTGCAGGCTGATGCCGACCTCTGGGGGACCAGCTCGAAGACTGTACCTGCTGCACAAGCTGCGCCTTCGCACCAGCCCGCCGCAGCAGCATCGCGGAAAATGATGAGCGTGGAAGAGGTCGAGGCCGCAATGCGAGCGCAAGCCAAGAAACCAGCCGCAGCACCTCCACCGCAACAACAGCAGCCGCAGCATGGCGATGGACAGTTTGCACAGGGCCAGTTCCAGCACCAGCAGCAATATCAGCAGTACCCGGAGCCCCAGCAATTTCCTCAGCATGTTCAACAATTCCCTCAACATGGCAACCAGCAATTGCATGGACCACCGCGCCCTATGAATGGCCAATACTACGAACCTCAGGAGAGACAACCCCAACAAATTCATGCGCACCAACCAGTCCAGATTATGCACAGAACCCAGGCGCCATCGCCCCAGGGAATCCCCGCCACCGCACCAGGGCAGGCTCCGCCAATTCAGATTCTTCAGAACCCGAACCGCCTGTCTGGAGAACAACAGCGACAGGCTCAGGCTCAATCAGCTGGGCGAGCAGGAACTGGCCCGAGCCCAGGACCTCCTAACGGACCGGGACATCGTCACAACAACTCTGGTATTATTACGCACCCGCATCAATTATCCCACCTTAACGAGGAGGAGCGCGCCGCATACTTAATGGAGGACGCGAAACGGGCAAAGCGCAACCACAAGATCTTCCTCTTGTCCAAGGACAATGGTCTCATGACTCCTCAGGATAAGAACTTCATCACGAGAATCCAATTGCAACAACTCGTCACTGCTACCGGAAACCCCAACGAGCAAGGCACCGACAACTCCCTTTCTGAAGATTTCTATTACCAAGTTCACAACCAAATCCGTGGAGGACCCAGGCAGCACCCGAACCAGCCTCTGACCAACTTTGCTCAGACTTACCTCTTCCAGACCGGTGGCAGACATGGTGGTATGAGGAGGCAGGCACGTAGCGGAGACAACCACATGCAGCGTATGGAGCAGCAGGTTCAGCGTGCCGTTGAAGCAGCAAAGAACAAGCCCAAGAACAAGCAGCTTGTTATCGAAGGAAGCTTGGGCAAGATTTCGTTCAGCAACTCCAAGACACCAAAGCCATTGCTTAACATCAAGCGTAACGATAACGAGCATCGCCAAAAGGTGGTTAGCAGCAGTGACCGCAAGACTGTTTTGCGCGACATTGAAAACGTGTACAACACCTTGATGCAAATGGAGGATCACGATCGCCATCTTCCCCCGCCATTGACTGATGATGTCGACCCAGCACTCGTTGGCCTTCACATGGACTGGCAAGAAACTACGCAAAAGCTCAACAACAAACTCTGGCAGGACCTCAAGGTTCACGAGCCAATTGGTGCAACCGCTACCCACCCCTTTATCGCATTTTTATCTTTCAGCAAGGGCAAGAAGGCCATTCCACGAGTCTTCAGACACATCACGCAGCAGCAGCGAACTACGATTTTAACCATGATTGTTGTACATTTGGATCAACTCGATGTTGTTCGCCAGGCATTGCTTGCGCAGGGCGAGACGCAGCTCACTTCGCAGATTAGGGAGAATATTGAGCTTTTCTCTCTGGCGGTTATGCCAAGTCTGTTTGGATTCTTGAACGAGGCTGGCTTGGATATTGTTGATGCTCTGCTTGCCCTGATTATGGCCAAGACTAACATCGAGATTGATGCTCGTACTCGCATTGGTGTCAGCATGTTGACTATGCTTCTCAGTCGCGCTGAGCTTATTAAGCAGGCCACCACTGTTGACGACCAAGAGTGGAACCACTGGTATGTGCCAAACCGATTTCTACTTTATAGGACATCCTGCTAACTCACATAGGCTCTCTACCTACAACTCTTTCTTCGACGTCATTGAACCCACACTTCCATACATCTTCCCAGGAACCGTGAACACCGGTGAGGATGTGTACGTTTGGCAGTTCTTGGCAGCAATGGGTGTCGGAGCCAGCCCAGAGCAGCAACAGCGCCTCGTCATGGCAGTCAAGGACCGTGTTATGGAGACCGTCAACCTCGCGAAGACGCTCCCACCTGCCATGTCCAGCCAACGCCTGGCCAACGTCAACCTTTTCATGCGCTCGATCGGTCTTGATGTCGATCTGCTCGTCTAATCGAAGTCTACTAGGAAGGAGTTATATTTATCAACGGCTTCGCTTCCATAGAGGGTACTACACACATCTAATGGCTGTAGTGGAACAGTACTCGCCACACGGCCTTTATTGAGTGCGATACCACTCATCTATTTTCCGCATCTGCAAATTTTCAAGTTGTTCTTTTGTTTTTTCCTCCGATTTATCTTGCTAGCGGCATACAAAGCTCCATATCATTTTCTGATACGAAATGTGCGGGCCACACGGGACGGGATTTGTTTTCTTTGAATCAAGGGGCCAAAGAAGTATTTATTCTACAACCCTTCTTTTTTTGTTAAGGGGTCAGGGCAGGGTTGGATGATGCTTGTGTGAGCGAGTCGCATCTAATGACGATCTGATTAAAAAACGGGAAGATGAAATGTAGAGGAATGGGAAGGACTTTGTTCATTACTACCTACGAAGTCTGATGGCTCACTGCAAAGCATTAAAAATGACGTTTACGGCTGGTATATATATATTATTAGGGATTGTGCACATGGGGAACTCTATATGAACATACAAACACTGTCCGTAGGGTCGCTGTCTTTCTGGCCCTGGCGGAATCATTAGATACTCAAATACATCAATCGAACAAAAAAACAAGCAAATATTTAAACTGAAGATCCTTCATTATGGCGTTATTGACAACAGTCGTTATGTGCCATTAAATCCTGTTATGTATCCTACATTTACACCCCACCCCAGCACACACCTCCGTTTGTACTCTAGTTTATGTATACAAGCACCCCACCCCTCTCCAAAAAGAAATCATTAACAAGTCCAAATGCCCACCACACCGTCCCTCCGTCCCTCAGTCAGGTATCCATCCTTAATCCTCACCCTCTCCACAATACTCGTTGTCTTCCCAGCCTCGCCTGCCCCTGTGGGGCCCGCGCCACAATCCCAGTGTCGTGCGTCCGCCTTGTCGTACACCTTCACCACGTCCTCGCCGGCTGCGGACACGATGCGGCGGCTGTCGAACATCATGCTCGTGATGGGGTGGTCGTACGCGTAGGCGTCGAAGATGGATCCCGTGCGGAGGTCCCAGATCTATTCAGGAGCGTTAACACATATCCGCAACCAAGGACACGCATAGAGCAATGTAGGGAATGGGGGACTTACGCGTATACTCCTATCCAAGCTCCCCGTAACCAAATGCACATCATCAAACTGCAAACTCGTCA
This sequence comes from Pseudogymnoascus sp. VKM F-4516 (FW-969), assembly GCA_000750815.1. NCBI lineage: Eukaryota > Fungi > Ascomycota > Leotiomycetes > Thelebolales > Thelebolaceae > Pseudogymnoascus > Pseudogymnoascus sp. VKM F-4516 (FW-969). The sequence goes on from JPJZ01000127.1 coordinate 60,460, forward strand.
CGGGCCCTGTATGCCCCACCAAACTCCTATGCACCTGCCCACTCCTCAAATCCCAAAGCCTCACCATCCCATCCGCCGTCCCGCACGCCAGCGCTGCATCAAAGACCTGCAGCGCGCCCACGAAATCCGCCTTCTCATCCGACATACGGCCTGTCTGGCGCCACGTGCCCTCGCTGGACCCCATCGTCGCGGACGCCTGCGCGGCGGCCCACATCACGTCGAGAGTCTGCACGCAGCGCCCCTTCTCGAGATCCCATTGGCGGAGCGTCTTGTCGGCGGACCCGGAGATGAGGGTGTCGCCCTTGAAATAAAGGGCGGTGACTTCGTCGACGTGCGCTTCGAGCGTGAATAGGGGGCAGTCGACCATAGTGCCTGCTGGCGGGGCGGGAGGTGCAGCGTCGGGGATATCAAAGGCTGGTTCGTCTTCATCGTCTTCGACGTCGAAATCGGAGTCTTTGTTGATACGGTTGTCGAGCTGGGGCTCGTATTGGGCGCGGCTTAGGTCCCACAGGCGCACGGTGGCGTCCATGGAGCCGGTGGCGGCGATGTTGTCTTCGACTTGGATGGCGCGGACGGAGGCGGTGTGGCCTTCCAGGAAGCCCATGCAGCGGCCTGCGTTGAGGTCCCAGACGCGGACTGTGTCGTCGAGAGCGGCGGTTACCATGGTGCCGAAGGGGACGTCGAAGTCGAGGGCTGTGATGTTGTCATCGTGGGCTTGGAGCTCGCGTATTTTGGATCCGGGGTCGAAGTGCTCGTGTAGGATTGGCATTGATTTCCTCCGGATGGTCTTGTGGCGCTTTGGCTTTGCCTTTGAGGGCGTAGAGTCTGCGGAAGGCAGCTTCTCGTATATGGATTGGGACATGAATGAAGAATCTCCCTCGGTCCTATCCGGGCTGCCTTCTTGATCATCTGCCTCGCCCTTCGTCGGGGTCATCTGCTCTTGCTCGCCGGTAATATCTAACTGTTCTTGGGCGTCCTCAATGCGGTTTTCAACGTCCAAAATGTCGTGCTCTAACAATGCTTCGTCCTGCTCTAATCCTGCGAGTCTGTCCAGTACTATCCTCCGCATGCTACTGAGGTTCGCAATCTTGTTGTCTATCTCCCTTATCTCGCAGCTGGCCATGTTCTTGCGAACACCGAGCATCTCGAACCGATGATTCAGCGAATGTCTCTCTTTTTTCAGCTTGTGTAGAGAAGCGGGCCCGTCTGAGGCCTCCGAAACATTATCATCAATTAATTTTCTGCCACGGGACACCCTGTGCTTGTGCTTCTTCTCGGTGGCATCTGGGATCGTAGCCTGGAATCCTTGGAATAGGGAGTATGAGTTTTCGTCATCGGGAATATTCGCAAGCAGCTCGTCGGATAGATGCGTCAAGGCCCTGTTCTGTATCTCGGTCGTAGAGAGCCTTGAGCGCACCAGGTCCGTCGGGCTGGTCTTCGCAAAGGAAAAGACGCTGCGCTGTAGGCTCGGCTGGCGCAACTGCTTGTGCAGATCGGACATTGCGGTTTGATAGTGATTGCCGGTGGAGGAGTCCGTCAGAGGCCCCATCATGTGGCTTGCGGTTGTTGTGACTTTGCGCCCAAAGGCCTCGAGCCCTCGCGTCTATACGCATATTAGATTCGTACTTTACGACAGTTGTTCATCGTTCATACCGAGATTAGAGCGGATTCATCATCGGCCGGCCCTGCTCTGAAGAAGTCCGACGGGCCACCGCTGCTGCTGGGGCGAGCCATTGTTTCTCCTCCCAGGCCTGCCTGGGTCGCGCAGCGCTTCTAGTGCAGCAATTCAAACTCGGGCTCGAATGCTGAGAGTTATATAGCAAGGATATGTTGACATAGGTATGTATCCACGTGCCTTGTTATGACAGAGGAGACCTTGGTCCGGGCCGTCGATAATGCGACAGGCGGAATTTGCCGGACCGCCACAGAACCAGGGTAGCTTGTCTGCTTGTGAAGTACTTGTGAAGTACTCGGCAGCTGTCCGACAGCGGGGTTAGATATTGGGATTTTGCCGACATTACACTGTTGTGACTGTACACCGTGAGCTTACTATTCTATTCGACGTCGATATTTGGACAGCGTGTTTTCCTTTCTGCGTGAACTCTCTCTTCTTTTGTCACGGGAACATATATAGATTGTATTCATCTGTCCCACCACTTAGAAAATGGACAACGCCATCGATCTCTCAGATGTGTCAAAGGCCCTGGACTTGGCCAACATCCGCTTTCAACTGATGTACGCCTCCCACTCTCCCCCCATTGACGACGAAATCTGACACATAATCACAGCCGTCTAGAAGATACGATCATATTTCATTTAATCGAGCGCGTCCAGTTCCCCCTAAACCACACCATCTACGTCCCCGGCGCCCTGAACATTCCCGACTGCGACCTCAGCTTGCTCGACTGGGCTCTCCGCGAACAAGAACGCCTGCAATCCCGCATCCGACGTTTCCAGTCGCCAGATGAATACCCATACTTCCCCGATGCGCTCGAGGAGCCAATCCTCCCACCGCTCCACTACCCAAAGATCCTCCATCCCAATGATGTCAATGTCAACGACAAGATAAAGGATAGCTACATCAACCACTGTCTCCCTGCGGCGTGCATAGACTTTGGCAGAGATGAACGCGGCGAGGCACAAGAAAACTACGGATCATCAGCTACGTGCGACATAGCTTGTCTGCAATCCCTGTCGCGCAGGATACACTTCGGGAAGTTCGTGGCAGAATCCAAGTTCAGGACGGAGACGGAGAAATTCACGGCGTTGATTAAGGCGGGAGACAGAGAAGGAATTGATAAGGCTATCACGAACAGCGCTGTGGAGCGCCAGGTGCTGGCACGCTTGGCATTGAAGGCAAAGACATACGGCACAGATCCTAGCCTGGGATCACCAGGCCAGCCCAACCAGGGCAAGATCGATATTGATGCTGTCGTCAGCATCTACGAGAAGTTCGTCATCCCCTTGACCAAGATTGTCGAGGTGGAGTACTTGATGCAGAGACTAGAGGGCCCAGAAGTTACTGAGAGCTAGATGGCAGTTTTAAAATAGAAAATAAGAGATGGATCATGATTTATTGCTGCAGTCCTATGTATTCGCCTACAGCCTTGACCGCACCATCGAACTTGGCAGCTTCGATTAGAATAGCATGCCCCTGGGGCCTGATGCCCAGCTCCTGGAAAGCTCTCTTGCTGTCTGCCTTAGAATCGCCTTCATCCTTTGTGTAATCCCAGCCTCCGTGTGCTGCTGCGTGGCGCTGGAGCACCTCATCCTCGGGGTGGAAGTAGAAGGTCTCTTTTCCGACTTGCTTCTTCTTCTTCTGCCTCGGTGCGTCCTCCTGGTCCAGTGTGGACTGGACCTCTAGGTATGTCTTGGAAAGAACCAAGTAGTGGGTGAACTCGTATGGCTCCTTGTCCTCAACGGCAGCCTCAATCTCGTCCACAATCATGGTGTACATTGGAGGGGCAATCTCCGAAGGAACGTTGATTAGGCGCTCAGTGAGGATTAAGCCAACCTGGTTTGATGGCGAGGACAGAACGCTGCCCAGTGACTCTAAACCAGTACTCGACTTTGACTTCTCAACCAGATACTCCGTGAGTGCCTTAATTGCTACATGCTCTCTGTGTTCGTGCATGTTGAGAATTGTGAGGAAGGCGTATGGGTCCGTCTCCTTGCCATCGACCTTCACGGTCGATCCGATCGTAGGCTGGGAGAGGATCAAATCAGCGAGGGCGGACAGGTCGAAGAGCTGCGAATCAACATCCAATAATTGGCGCAACAAGCTTTTAAGGCCGTGGAAATCGACCTCGGGGGCCATATTGAACCATTCGAACTCGACATTTATCATATCCACATCCTGCGAACTCGTCAGTAAAGGCACACACGAACACACGCACTAATGGCGGGGTAGGGGGAGGGACATACATCCTCGCTGCCGCTGTCCTCGCCGTTGTCCACTCCCGTCATCGACACCTCCGGGGCGGCTTCCGCATCTCTGACTCGCTTTCTGACCATGATGTGCACTTTTGTCGAGCTTGTGCTTGTCTGGGTTGGAGTTGCAAAAGTATGATGATGCTCCCCTCGAAAGGTCCCACACACCGCCTGCAACCTCTAAATTTCTGCCCGCACTAAACCGAATCAGCTTATCGCGATAACGGCGATGGCTGGAAGTGAGAGTTGATATCATTTTGGGATGCTTTTATAGTATTGCTACTTTTAATGATTCTTCATATGTATTCAGCTGAAATTACAGTGACATTTTATTATAATATGAACTTTTGACTCGTAGTTTAGCTGCGAGTGTTGTAGGAGTGAATTGGGGATTTCTAGTTCATGGTTTGGCTGAGCTCTTCCGCACCGGGCTACTATATTTGCACGTCAAGGCTACTATAATACCCAATATACAGTATCAGTTGATCAAGTTGGCTGTAATTGACTATTATATTGTTTCTTTTCTTTAGCATTGTTATACTGAAATAATCCAGACGGACTCGTTCTTCAATAGCCCCACCACTCCCTTAGTGGCACATGTCACAGGGGTCTAGCGTGGGCGGTCAGCCGAAATGAGCGACTGGGGGGTTATTGACGGGGTCGGTAGTTGGGGCCCAAATCAACGACAATAGTACCCTTCTATTATAGACCTCCTCGACTAACAAAGAGCCTCCGAGGACAATATCTCGCGCGACGCGAATGGCCGGGAATGGCCTATTGTCTTCGTCAATTAAGTGACGCTTAGCACAACCCCGCTGCCTACTATATAGCTTCCTTTCGCCCTCGAACTTTCCATCTTCCAAACCCGGTGACGCTTTCATCGACACCTTTGTTCAGCAGCAGCCAAATCCTACAAAGAGCGCCCACAAAGAATACACTTCTCTCAAATACACCCCACCTCAGAAAGAATAATTCACGTCGAAAACACGTCGAAATGGACCAACTATGGCACCTACGAGACTCGATCCTGGGATATATCACCCCTTCAAAGTATCGCCGCCGCACGGCGTTTCCGGTCACTCCTTCACCGACCCCGAACCATACCACAAAAACGCGCGAATGGAACACTGATCCACGCGGGGCAAAAGCTGGAGGGGTCCTGGGCGGTCGGATCTCTAAGAAATACCTCTCACCAAATGACACGAAAAGGCGCCGTCAAAAGCCCAAGTCTGGAGGGAGTCAATCCTCATCGAGCAGTGAAATGGAAGTCGATTCGACTGAACCATATCAGCCCACGGAACGCACCTCGCACACATCAGTCGGTGGCGAGACCCCGACAGCACCGCCGACGAAGATAGTCGAATCTATCGAAACTGACGACGCCGAAACCATATCGTTGGAAGACAAAGTCAGCCAGTTCTTGGATAGTCAGAAAGCTGCCCTTGATGAAGCTGGCACTGTTAGTGGAGAATGGCACGAGGGCGAACAAGAGTTGTTTGAGGAGCTGAAAATGCGCGGCTTGCAACCTCTGCTTCCAGCGCATTGGAGGTCAGACTTCCGCACCGTCCCACCATCGCTCTTCTCGTTTGACCCCGATGAAACCTTCATCAATTCTGCCTCTGGTCACGACTTCAGAGGTACGTTTGCTTTCCCATCCCACGTATGCATGCCACACTAACAATACGCAGGCTCAGCAGCGTTGCTCTCCCTCGTTGGCCTCGGCAGCCGCGTCCGCAGCTTGATAGCCGGCTCTCGCACTCGCGAAGAGATCATCCAGAAGGAGATTGAGAATTACATAAAATGGGCCGAGTTCGACGGCGAGTACCACAACAAATACTACATCCCTATCATCGCCCTTGTTGCCAGCTCGCCCGGTCAAGACATTGACTCCATCACCAAAGAAATGACGGACAAGCTCGAAGCCCTCGCCGCAGAGCACCGCAAGGACCTCCTCATCGAGGGTTCGGATGGAGGTTCACCTGGCGGCGCCCCGAAGCTGTATACTCGCGTTCCGCCGCTTTTGTATGGCGTTGTTATTGCTGGGGCAAAGGTTGTCTTCCTTACATTTGATTCGGCCAAGGAAGTCTACAAGCCGAGGACTATTGCACATTTCGACTTTGATCAGGATAGTATGGATGTCTGGAACGGGTTCGCGGTGGCCATCTTGATCATCTCGGTCAGGAACTACATGATGACGATCAGAGAGCATTTCGAGGATGAGGACACTGAGAGCAGCGATCCGGATGCTTGAGATATTTGCTAGATACCACTTCTTTGTTCTTGCTTTTATATACTCTGGATGGAGCATTGTTTGGTGGGAGTTTTTGTCTGCCTTTTCAGGGCCGTGGAGCAGCAGATACCGTTTGGCGTTTTGCTTGTATTGAATGTGGCAAATACCCTAGCTTGGCGACGTTTAGTTATATAGTCTGAGACTGATATTACTATGAAAATACACAACCTCTTTCTAGTCAATCTGGCAAGAGTATGAAATGATGATGCATCTGGTTGTCTGATTCAGGGTGACGTTCATTGGTGAACTCACTCAAATACTTAACACAAGCCTTGTGTGATTGCAAACAAACGATGATATTATCCATACAACTTTTACATTACTATATGCACAGTTTCGTAATTCCAGGTCGTGAAGCGATAGATATTTGGTTTGGTTCAATCCAGGCACCCGGGTGGTTCACTTTTCTGCCCTCCACTATCTTATCGGTCCCTATCGGAGAAACACCAACGGATAAACTACGGCTTAACAGTTCACAAAACTTTCGCGGGGAAAAGGCACAACAACTTTCAATACAAGAACGGCCCCTCATTACAAACGGTGGCCCAATTTGTAAATAATAATACAACTACAATTCCGTTTGCCCGACTACCATAATATACACATCCACCCCAAACTCTCGCCAAAATGGGCCGCCCAAAGCGCAACCTCCAAGCCGCCGCCGAAGAAACCTCGACACCGCCCCCCGCACTCACCCCAACCCAGTCGATCGCTCGCGTCGTCCGCGCCGCCGGTAACAACCTATACCTCTGCGCACTGCCCAACACCAAGGAGTTGCTCTTCGAGCTGCCCTCGCGCTTCCGCAACACGATCTGGATCAAGCGCGGCGGCTACGTGCTGGTGGATACCAAGGATGGAGAGGTGCGGGAGAACAAGCTGGGAGGGGAGATTCTGAATGTCGTGCGCGATGAGAGGGAGTGGAGGAAGGAGGCGTATTGGTGAGTCACCCTGCTGCGGCGGGTAGTAATGGCGGGGGCTAATGATGTGCAGGCCAAAGGAGTTCGTGAAGGTTGATCCGTATGCGGATTCGGATGACGAGGAGTCGAATGTGGGGAAGATGCCGCCGTCGAGCGATGAGGAGGATGAGGAGTAGAGCCTGGTTATCGGATGAAGGACTACTTCACGTCGTCGCGCACCTCAGGCCGGATCTCTGCGTACTCCTCGCGTCCTGTACCCCACCATACGCCGGCGACGGTGAGGGCTAGGACGCCGACGACGACCTGGGAGCTGAGGTCTGTGCTGGGGTATACGTTCCAGGCCCATTCTTGCGCAGCCCAGAGGGCGTATTGCAGGATGGGGTGCATGCCGCTTCGCCAGAGGAGGAAGGGCGTCGACCAGGCGAGGTAGGCGTAGAACTGGTAGTGGAGCGAGCGAGCGAACAGAATGCCAATGACATTTGCAGTCAGAATTGTCGTGAGCACATACTGCGGTGTTACTCGCCGTGCGACCAAGTTTTGTACGTTGCCGAGAGGCTCTTGGAAGCTGAGTGTTCGTGTTATCATTGTTTCAATGGGGCGGCCGGCCGTTTTCAGCCAGCGTGTCACGGCGAAGATGGCCAGAACATTTATATGCCCTAGGAGTAGGGCGGTTGAGAACCCCTTGCTTAGGAAGACTTCCTCGCCAATGAATCGCCAGTTTACCGTCCACTTGAAGAGAAATACTCTTGAAAACTCGAAGGCTCTCCCGTAATATCCTCTGACATTCTCCAAGGCAAATGGCGTCGAGAAAAGGATCTGGAGCTGAGCCATTATAGTAGCCTGCTGTAACCCTGTCCATATCCCGTTTGTAAGGAGAAAGACGATTCCGAGGGCTGGAAGAACGAGGAGCAAGCTCATCTTTACCCCAAGGCCAAGACTGTAAATTATTGTGCCGGTGGTGTATGATCGTCTCTGATAGGCATAAATGGCCATCCATAAAAACAGTACCGCGAAGCAGTCGTTAAAGCACCTCAGGATATAGATGCTGTGCAGTCGTTTCGATAGGATTAGCATAGGGAAGATGTAGGGTGGCGCCTATCGTTCATATTAGCAATGCGCCAAAGGACGAGGCTATCCCTCCGTTTTGATGTGAAGCTCACCTTAGCTCTCCTGTAGCATGCCATTACCCCTCCCAGGGTTAATAAGTACAGGCCTGCAAATATACCCTGGGCAAGTTTGATATCCCTTCCCTCATCTGTAAGCCAGTATAGTCCGGAGTAAATGTAGACATGCACAGCTGGATAGACCAGGGGGCCCGTCCCACCTGCAATCTTGACATAGTCGTGTTCGCCAGAGAGGAATTGGGCAACCTGTTGCATGTAGGCCTCCCAGTCGATCTCGGTATCTATTTTCACATTAATTAGCATCGTTTCAAAAAATAAATCTTCTATTGGGAGCAAGGGCGGTTACATACAAGGCACCTTCCAGATTATCACTAGACATAACAGCGCGTCGAGTAGGAGCAGTATCGGCGACTGCCAGCGACTATGCGCCGGGTTGGAAGCCAGATCTATGGCGCGGCCATACAGCTGCCCAATAGTGACCATTGTAGCCACGAGAAATTGCGAAAGCGCGTCGAATGCAACTTTGTCTTCAGAAGAGTGTCCGGCGCATTGAGAAGCTCGAGGTTGGACCCCTGCCCGCAACCGCGATGTTCCGCCCCGTCTCGGCCTGCAGGGTGGGGTTTAGCACTCAAGTGTCAAGGGGATAGTAAATCCGTCCCCGAATAAACTCCGAGGACATACTACCACCATCATAAGTTTAGATCTCATCCACAGAGACAACACATTCAATTCAAAAGCAAACAATGTCGACCCCAACTCCACTCCTCAGCGCCCTGCGCCTTGCCTCCCGCCGAACCGCGACTTCTCTCCGGCCCGTCCTCCAACAGCGCCGCGCTCTCGCATCCGTTACCTCGCAACACAACTTCCCCATCCGCGCCCCCGCGGCCCCAGTGCCAATCCCCAGCTACACGCACCGCGCATTTGCATCGTCCTCCGGCCGCTCGCCCGCCGACGAGATCGCAGAGCGCCTGCAGCAGATGTATGCTGAGACAAAGGACGAATTCGAGATCGCGGTTGAGAGCACAGAGGCGAATGCTGTGTATGCGCAGGACGATCGGGATGTGACAAGGGAGGAGCTGGATAAGCTGAAGAAGGCTTGGGAGGAGGCAATTGAGGGGGAGGGAGAGGTGCAGACGGAGCTGAAGGGCAGGGCGTTTGCACAGAGGATTAAGGAGCTGGAGAATGCGGTGATAGCACTGGAACAGAAGGCAACGGAGGAGGCATAAAATCTGCAATCTTGATGGAGGCTGACGTGGGCCACAGAATGGCCATATCGCGGTTTGGTGTTGAATGTTGGCTTTAGAGCATTGGCATCATACTAGAACGGCTGGCTGGCATTGGGAAATGTACAATATTGTATGTTATAGAAGGGCATGGACATGTTCAGTGGTCATTCATCGGCATTTCATTCCCGGCGCAATTCGTCTATAGGACAATCCTTACAAAAGACGGGCGCTCGTCCACAGATAAATAATTCATACACCTTACAAAAACACCAACTCCGTGCAAGTGAAAACACCGTCATTGTCGACTACATATCAGCCCCCACCATCCCGCCATGTCCCGCCTATTAAGCGTTGGCAGCATTGCATGCCTTCTCCTGATCCTCACATTGCTGAACTCCTCCAGCGATCGCACCGCTGTTCGCGGCATCTGCGCAGGCGTTGTGCTGGACTGAGCAGGAGCGCTGAAGAGCTCCGCCCTGGTTCACGAACGTAGATCCGTTGACGGAGAATGGCTTGGTGCCAGTGCCCTGGATAACGGGCGGTGCGGCTCCACCAAGGTTTCCAGAGAAAGCCTGGATGTTTGTGCCCGTGGCAGCAGCCGCATCGGTGTTGGCATTGGCATCAGCGTTAGCGTTGGCATTGCCATTGGCGCTGGCATCGGTGTTGGCATTGGCATCAGCGTTGGCACCGGCGTTGGCGTTGGCATCGGCGTTGGCGTTGGCGTTGGCGTCGCCATTGTCATTCGCAGCCTGAGCAGGTGCAGCAGCGGCTGCCGATCCTCCACCGATGGCCGCGTTGAAGGCGTCTGCGGCGGCTTGTCCAGTAGCAGCAGAAGCTGCCTGTTCTCCAGCATTGCATGCAGCAACCGCATCGGCGCCTGCCTTGCAAGAGCTTTCAAGCTGGGAGCAGATGAACTGAGCAATGATGCCAATCTTTTGCGCCGAGCCGTGGTTGAAATCGCCTAAGTTTGCCGGGATAAAGGCAGCGGTATCACGTCCCTCGAGACCATCGGCAAACAGGATGGATGGGTCCGAGCAGGAGCCGAAGGCATTCTGGCGCTGGAAGAGGGATGGGACATTGTCGCGCTTGGCGTTGCCAGCAGCAGCATTGCACGCTTGCTGTTGCTCCGAGCACTGGGCAGTGCCTCCCGAGAGTTGGCCAGAGTTGACGGCATTGAAGCAGGCATTGTTCTGGACGTCACACGAACGTTGGACTGCGGCTCCAATGTTGACGAAAGTGTTGCCGTTGACAGTGAATGGACGGTCACCCGCGGTCTGGGTGATCGGTGGTGCTGCGCCGCCAATAGCACCAGTGAATGTTTGGACATTTGTTCCTAGTAAAGTTAGGTCAATTCTACAACTAGGTTGTATCCTGTGACTTACCAACAGCGGCTCCCGTTGCTGCGTCCGCGGCATTCCCAGATGCTGGAGCCTGAGTAGCGCCAGATGCATCAACGGTGATGGTTGAAGTGACTTGAACTGGGCAGCCTGCAGCCTGGGTAGCGGCGGCTGCAGCAACAGTGACAGTAGAAGTGACCTGGGCAGGGCAGGTCGATCCTGCAGCAGTGGCGGCGGCAGCATTGCCACCGGCATTGCCACCAGCAGCTATTCCTGCTACTGCGGCATTGATCTCGTCCAAGGTGGCGTCCTCGACAAGAAGGTTCTGGGAGAAAATGCAGCCCTCGACATCATCCTCGGTGTCGCATGTATTTCCCGCCCCAGTTGGGTCGCCAATCTGAAAATGTTAGCGGCAATTCTGTGCATAATCCTGAATTACTTACGGTTCCCGGAGCGAACGTGCCAGACTGAAGAGCCACTGTGGGATCGCCGCCAATAGAGGCGATTTGTCTTGCAAGTTCCAAGGTAATGGCCTTGTTCTTTGCAGCAGCTCCATCCGCAGCCGGATCCTGACCGGAATTAGCACAAGGCCTAGTGTATCTTAGACATCTAATGACTTACTTGATGTTGGCTAATAGCAGCAATCTCAGGGTTAACGGCCTTGATGGCGGTGCACAGCACGCTCTCAAGCCCAACACTTCCGGTGTTACGCTCAAGGGCAGCGAAAACAAGAGCATCGGTCTGCCCAACAACATCGCCCGCGGCCTTTGCGTTAGTGAACGCCTGGTCGGCTGTTGCTTGGTGGAGACAATCCGTATCGGTAATTTTCCCCTGGCTTGGTATTAGCAACCTCATTTCCGCAACAAATGGCAAAAACGAACCTGGCCAACTGCCGCGGCAGCGTTTCCAAGTAGACCAAAAACAGGGTCTTGAATCTCATCAGGGTTGTTCAGATTCAAGCTGGTCCTGACGGAATCCAGGAACTTGTTGTGAGAATGCTCCTGGGGAACCTCGCGGCCTCGGATGGCATAGCGAGGAAGCAATTGGCCTCGCTTCTCGGCGATAGGCGCGGCATGACTCAAGCCAAAGAAGGCAATGAGAACAACTGCTGTTTCGTACTTCATGGTGATGATTGCTGAATTTTTGTTGAACGATAGTCGTAGAGCGTAACGTAGGACCGGCCCAATAAGAAGATAATGCTAAAAATACTACCGCGAGTAAAGAGTGTGTATAATAGAAAGGAATAGTTCACAGAACTAGTTTAGAAAGGAACGACTGTCGATAACCAGAAATGAAATGAAGATGCGAATGAAGAAGCAAATCGTATCGGAGAATTGGCAGGTCTTATATGCGCGCTCTCATGGAACAACTCAAGGAGGCGTTGCCAAGCATACGCAACTATCATTTCCCTGATACTTACCAGGGAACGGCAGAGCGGCTCCAACGATCCCGGACACTTAACAGAAACTGTCAAGAATTTCAGAATAGAACCTTTACTCGATTCGATAGTGCGGTAGGAGATGCCCCGAAGAGCCAACCCAATCAGCAGCTTTGTCTATCCCGTAGGGGTGCGTATTCCCATGGGTAGACGAGGCAAGATGGGAAATTCAAACAGAGCCCCAAGTGTATCCATAGGTATGGATTGTGCAGACATCGGACGCAGCAGACAGTGGATCTCCCGTCTCACGTTGGAGACGTCTCAAGTCTAAGGCGCGGATGGCATGGTAGGCTAAATAGAGACGCGCCCTTTATGATTGGGTAATCTTGTTGTAAGCGCTTGGCCAGACGATAGCAAAAATAACAATACAAGACCAGATGAAAATTCCTTGCAGTTTATCCTGGTGGAACATTGTGCGTTTTGAGCTTGGGCGGTTCTGGCCCGCGATGAGACGAATGTTGTCGCCTGTGGGTTTGTCGGTTAGGTTCAGGTTGAGATCCGATACCCTTCAGGGGTAAAACGGACCCTTGCAACCGTCGCATCTTGGACAATAAGGCACCGTTAATACTGTTCCTTGAAGGAGACGAAATAACCTTTAATATGCCAATGGAGATTTTCTGTGAGGTAGCGCAAAAAACCATCTCATGATTCAGCAATTGAAAGCTACGGTATTTGGTTTCCTAACTCTCATCGCTGCAAGTAGACGAGACTGCCAAGCAAAGAATGAAAACGCCTTGTCGCGAGGGTCACATGTTCAATCGCATTATGGTTCTGGTATAATGCTTGGTTGATAACAATTTTGGTCATGCTATGAAGCTTGATGATCACAATGCCATGGACTTACATTAAGGGCAGTAATAGATCGGCATTGGTACAGTAGATTCCAAATAGCTAGAACATGACTTGCAAGACGCATATGTTGGTCGTGATTCTGCAATGCCCATTAACAGGCCTACTGGTAGCTCTAGACACGTGGGCATAACTGGTAAACGCGGTAAGGCTTTAAAGTTTTCATTCGTGATCAATTATGATAAGCCCATCAGTAACTTCTTCCGAACATACACCACTTCTCAGCGAACGCTCCGCACTCAGGGTTCAAGCACTTGGTTTCACCCTTGACGATACCTTCTGGCTGTTCAAAGGGAATGCAGAGACTCTTCATGCCCATAGATGGGGCCTTTTTCTCAAGAGGACCCTCCTGGGCAGAGTCATCGCCAGTTGTCAGATCCTTGATCTTATCTTCGCACTTCTCGGCCAAACAGAAAGGAATTAAGAGAACATTCTTGGCATCAAGGGCGGGGATAACGTCGTCCCACTTGGTGACAGTGATACGGTGAGAGCGGAAACTAGACTCGGCTTTGGCGTACATGTCTTTCTGTATGGTTTCGAGGAGATCAGCGACCTCAGTCGCCAGGTTGGCAATGGCAATAGTTCCCTTCTCTCCAGTGTCACGGCGAGCGTAGCTCACGACATTCTTAGCTGCGTCCTTTGGACCATATTCAAGTCTCAGCGGGACACCCTTGAGCTCGTGATCGTTGAATTTCCAAGCTGGAGTATAACCATCGCGGATATCGTAATCAGCCCGAATACCCACCTTCTTCAGCGTGGTCTTCATGGTCTGCAATTGATCATAGTGGCGCTCCTTATCTTCTGCGGTCGTGCTCTTGTTGATTCCAACTGGGATTATGACAACTTGGTCACGCGCAATCCTTGGTGGGAGGACCAGGCCCTTGTTATCGCCATGAATCATAATCATGACACCAATGACACGAGTGGACATGCCCCAGGAGTTTTGCCAGACATGAAGATGGCCCGCTTTCTCTCCAGTCTTTGGGTTGGGATCTTCGATCGTAATGTCGAACATCTTGCTAAAATTCTGACCCAGGCAATGGGACGTAGCGCCTTGGATTCCACGGCCGTTGGATGGGATATATCCTTCGCAAGTTGTCGTATAATATCCTCCGGCAAATTTCTCTTTCTCTGTCTTTCTCCCACGAACGACCGGGACAGCCAACAGATCTTCATAAACCTTGGCATATAACTCTAATATCTGGAGAACCTCCTTTCCAGCTTCTTGTTCTGTCTGCCATGCAGTGTGACCTTCACGTAACATCAGTACTATTGCCCACTATAACAACAATGACCAGAGTTCCTCACCTTCCTGCCATTCAAACTCGCGTGCTCGTAGGAACGGAGTGGTCTGCTTGGCTTCCCATCTGACGACGGTATTCCATTGGTTAAGGCGGAGGGGAAGATCGCGATGGCTTCGGATCCACTTTGCGTAGAATGGGTACAGAATGACTTCGGAAGTAGGGCGAACAGCAACTGGGGCCTCAAGGTCCTTATCGCCTCTGTTAAACCGTTAGTAGCTGAAATGTGTGCAAGGGCGAATTGAGGCAAGCGGGGTAACTCACGCTTTCGTAACCCAAGCGAGTTCAGGAGCGAAACCCTCCACGTGCTTCTTCTCTCTCTCGATTGCCCTCTGCGACAGAAACATGGGGAAACTGGCTTGCTCCACGCCTAGCTCCTCAATCTCTGCCGTAAACCACTTCTTGATGGTGTTCCAAATGAACATGGACCTTGGACGGAGGATAAAGAACCCCGCAATCTCTTGATAGTATTCAATCATCTCCGACTTGACTACAACCTCTTGATACCATGCAGAAAAGTCCTGTTCCTTTGAGACAGTTATTCCAATGATATCATCTGTCTTCTTGCCTTGCCCAACTACAAGCGCGTTCTTGGCAGCTTTTGCTGCTTTATCTGCGGCCATCTTTGCCTGTTTTTCTGCCTTTTTAAGGGCGCTTTTAGAAGTCTCAGCTGCGCCTCCGTTTGCGCCCTCTGGGGCCTTGTTTGTGCCATTGCCGACAACTTGTCCCACTGCTGGAACCCCTCCTACAGCCTCCGAAGTCTTGTTTGTAGCATTGTCGATAATTTGTTGCGCTGCAGGAGCTTCTGGGCCCTTAGAGGCCATTCTCACTGTATATCTCAGTAGATATTGTATTTGATGTTGGAAAGTGTATATGGGTTGAGTCTGGGGTTTCTGGGGTTCGAAACTCTTATCGCTGTTGTGTTGTCAGGTGGACAACAAATTATTGTTCTCGACTCATTCGGTGTGTGAACCCTGAAGCCCGACTGACTCCCGCTCTGTCCCCCCACCATTAGCGCGGTTTAGCCGACACCGCCCTAGCATTTTTGGCGCTAACCGTGTTGTGCTAGCGTCCAAGCTTCGCCGCGTCTCTGAACATTTTCGCGACGGTGTGTGAGGTTGAGATAGCTGAGTAAAGTGTCACGACAGACCCATATACGCCATCATGTCTGGATTATTCGAGCAGCCTAGGAATGCGGGAACGCTCTGTATGAGATCCAACTGCCTATTTTAATGAATATGGACTGATAAATGTTTAGTCCTGGGAGGAACAAAGATCAGCGGGTCAGATATTCGTGATCAGAATGGTATGGCAATTATGGTAACCCAGCAACGGCTATGCATACTGACTATTTCTTAGTTCTTGCTACTCAGGCCATTGCCAATGTGGTAAAGAGCTCATTTGGCCCCAGCGGCTTGGACAAGATGATGGTTGATGACATAGGAGTACGCACGATGCCACGCCAGTCCCTATTTCCCCTATTAACCGTTTACTGCAGGACGTTACAGTTACAAATGACGGAGCTACCATTCTGGCTCTATTAGATGTCGAACACCCGGCCGGAAAGATTTTGGTGGAGTTGGCACAACAGCAGGATAAGGAGGTTGGAGATGGAACGACTTCCGTTGTCATAATAGCAGCAGAGCTCCTCCGAAGAGGAAACGACCTTATGAAGAACCGCATACACCCTACCACAATCATCACAGGTTACCGCCTTGCTCTCCGCGAAGCCGTCAAATACATGCACGAGAACATCAGCGTGAAGGTCGACAACCTGGGACGGGAATCGCTCATCAACATTGCAAAGACCTCGATGTCCAGCAAGATCATTGGATCTGATTCCGACTTCTTTGCGAACATGGTTGTGGATGCTATGCAGGCAGTCAAGTCGACAAACAACAGACAGGAAACGAAATACCCGGTCAAGGCCGTCAACATCCTCAAGGCCCACGGAAAGGGAGCATTGGAGTCGGTGTTGGTGAAGGGATACGCCCTCAACTGCACTGTTGCCTCACAGGCAATGACTACTCATGTCAAGGATGCCAAGATCGCCGTTCTGGACATGAACCTACAAAAGGAGAGAATGAAGTTGGGAGTTCACATCACCATCGACGACCCGCAACAGCTCGAGCAAATTAGACAGCGCGAGTCCGGTATCGTTATGGACCGCGTTGAGATGATTTTGAAGTCTGGAGCAAACGTCATTTTCACAACTAAGGGAATTGACGATCTGGTTCTCAAGCTTTTCATCGAGAAGGGTGCCATGGCTGTCCGCCGCTGTAAGAAGGAGGATCTTCGCAGAATCGCCAAGGCCACCGGTGCTACCCTCGTTTCTTCCCTGTCTGACCTTAACGGCGACGAGAAGTTCGAGGCTTCATCGTTAGGTTACGCAGAGGAGGTTGTCCAGGAGAGAATCTCGGACGACGAGTGCATTTTGGTCAAGGGCACCAAGGTCCACACCTCTGCATCCATCATTCTCCGTGGTGCGAACGACTTCCAGCTGGATGAGATGGAGCGATCCGTCCACGACTCCCTCTGCGCCGTCAAGCGTACCCTCGAGAGCGGTTCCATCGTCCCAGGTGGCGGCGCCGTCGAGACAGCTCTCCACATCTACCTTGAGGAGTTCGCTGGCACTGTTGGTTCCCGTGAGCAGCTCGCCATTGGCGAATTCGCCCAGGCACTCCTCATCATTCCCAAGACCCTTGCTGTCAACGCCGCAAAGGACTCCTCAGAACTCGTTGCACAGCTCCGTTCCCGCCACGCGTTATCCCAGCGCATCAAGGATGGAGATGCGAACGAGGACGAGAAGAGCATTGCGAAGAAGAAGAACTACAAGAACTACGGGTTGGACCTGACAAAGGGCAAGGTGGTTGACGAGATCAAGGCTGGTGTGCTCGAGCCAAGCATGAGCAAGATCAGGCAGTTGAAGAGTGCGGTCGAGGCCTGCATATCTATTATGCGCATTGATACGATGATTAAGCTTGACCCCGAACAAAGGGGCGAGGGTGATGATGGACACGGCCACTAGGCGTGTGTATTGTTAAATAGAGAAGCTTGTAAAATAATGGACATGAATACCAAGCAAGCCTTTTTTAGCATTTTAAAGTTGTGTGTGACGTCTGACACGGATAACACAACAATGGCCCAGTTAGATCCTGAACAAAGGGGCCACGGTGATGATTAACACTGTTCCAGATCGTAAAGCTGGATCCTGAGGAGCGTAGTGACGATGATGGTGATGAGCTCTGCCACTTGGCTTGCTGGTTATTAAATAGCGAAGGCTTGTAAAGTAATACCAAGCAAGCATTTACAATTTATGAAAGCTATGGGTGATGCTCGATACAAAGGTAATTATTAGAATAACATGTGTGTATAGTGTTTCTCGAGCGCTGCTCAGCTGCAGCACGAATATTACGCCAATATAAAACAAAAACACTGCAGATTACTCAATTCCCGCCTCAGAATCTACGATGTACACTGTCCATGATAGGCCCCCAGTAGTCAAAAGCAGTCTATAGACTTTGTTGGTACAGTAGGCATTTATAACAATTATAGGTCAATAGAGGGCTTTTAATTAGTCTCCCAGTAGCTGACGGCCTATAGACTCTGTTGGTACAGCAGGCGTTTATAGCAACTATAGATTAATAGACGGCTTATAGTTAGTTTCTCAGTAGCTGACGGTCTCCAGACTCTATTGCTATAGCAGGCGTTCATAAGTGGCTATAAATTAATATGGGGATTTGAATTATATAAAATTAAATTAATACACAAAAATCTATTGTTTAAAATTAAATCATATAGCTTATATTGATATATTTATTAATATATCAATTCACTCCTATCTTAAATTGCTTATCACCTAGATGAATAATATTCATCGTCACAAAGGCAGTGTCATAGTAATGCGACGATGGGGCCATTGAAGCTGGAAGACTGATCTGGAGTGTCCCGAAATATCCACACAATATAAATGCACTCATAGTCATATTCAAATAAATAGACTATTTAAATACGTTGAATATGCAGATTGTTCCAGCAATTACTTGAAAATATAGAGACTAGCTCGTTCATATTGTGGTCTATGCTGCTGTATAGAACCGGCCTGTCAAGGGCCCCCCCCTCACCAAGATGTACCATTAATACGTCGAAAATGACGATGCAACAGTTTCAAACAAAACAACCGCTAAACCTTCGACCCTGCGGTTGCGGCAGCAGGAGCTGTCTCTCGTTCCACTGGGATGGTTTTGAGCTCCGTGTTCGCAGTAGTACCAACCGCGTCGTCAGCATGCTCAAAGAGCTGGGCCCCACCCTTCTCGATATGGTTGGGTCCACCGAAGAGAGTGTCCATCTCCTCCAACATGACGTTCCTCGTCTCTGGGACAATGAACAGCACAAATAGGGCGAGGAGAACGTTGATCCCACCAAAGAAGTAGAAGGTGTAGCTGCGACAAATTAGCTATGGATCAGAACGAGCGGGTTGGGAAGACTTACAAACTAGCCTTGGCTAGGAAGACTGGGAAGAATTGGTTGAAGATCAGGTTCGAGACGTTCTGCCACTGCGAACACATGCCGACAGCTTGGGCACGGACGTTCATCGAGAAAACTTCAGCTGTCCAAATCCAGGTCGTCGCTCCCCATGTGGGTTTGTAGAAGAAGATGAAGAGGAACAGCAAAAATGTGAGAGCAATGCCGACCGGCTGCTCTTTGGTGAGAACTTCCTTTCCGCCGGACTTGTAGAAAGAATCAGGGGTAGCGATTCCGACGGATGCAAACGCAATCATGCAGACAGCCATTCCGATTCCTCCTACGATGAAGAGGAACTTTCGACCATACCGATCAACAGTCCAGACAGCATTCAATGTGAACAAGATACCGCAGGTGCCGTTGATGGCATTGATCAAGTCAATGGTGTGCTTATCCTTGTAGATTCCCTTGTAGATCTGCGACGAGTACGAGTTAAGACTTCCTTGGCCAGTGAGTTGCTGGCCGCCATTGATAATGAAGGCAATCCAAAGACGTTTCCGGACAGACTTGTCGGTAAACAGAGCCTTATACTGAGATAGTCCTTGGTTTCCACTGTTCATTTCGTTTTCGTATGCCATTGCCTCTCGAATCAGTAAGATCTCCTCTTCGACTTCTTCGACTGTGTCACGAATGCGCATGAGCGATGCCCTGGCGTCATCAATTCTCCCCTTTTGAATATACCATCTGGGCGTCTCTGGAATGAATGGCAGAAGGACGCAGATGATCGCAGGGACTAGGATCTGGAAGATGATGACCAGCTTCCAGTCCCATTGGCCCAAGGCCTTGGAATGTAAGCCAGTGGCGTATGCAATCCAGTATGCAATAAACGATCCAACGGAATAAAAGAGTTGCCAGAAGCCCATGATCTTGCCACGAATCTCAGTAGGGGCTAACTCTCCAATGTAAATTGGCCCGGAAGCTAGGGTATGTCGGTCAGTTATAACTCTTTGGTTTCCACGATTAGGGGCAAGCAAAATAGGAGCACATACTCAACGCAATACCCTGGCCAAGTCCAATGACGACACGGCCAGCAATGAAGACGCCGACTTTGTGCTCAGGAGAAAACGTTTGCATGAAAGTAGCGATGATAGTCATGAAGCAGCCAATTCCCATTCCCCATCTTCGTCCGAATCTGTCGGCCTTCAGAATTGTCAGTTACCACACTTTATCATCACGGCTTGAGATTAACATACAATGGGACCACCGAAGAAAAAGCCAGAAACGATTCCACCAATATTGTAGGATGTGTTAATGAGGCCTAGAGTGTACGAATCCTATATAATCACGTGATTAGAAAGATACAAGATAGGGGGTGCTGTTTATGAGGCTCACCGGCTCGTCGAAGTACTCTACCCAATGAGGGGAGTTCTGGCAGGCTATTTTGCGTTAATATAATTATAGTTTAAACGCATTCACGACGTATGGTTCCCCCAAACTTACCATTATAGGTCGATGCATCGTATCCATACAGCACCATGCACGCTGCGGCAACGAGCGAGATGTACCTGAAACGGAAAGGCTTAGCATATGCAACCTTGTCTTCGCCGGCACTGAGAGGTGAGAACCTACCAATTGTACCATCGCTTTTTGGTAGTCGTGAAGAAAACCATTTCGAAGGCGGTAATAACGAGCAGTTTCCGCGGAGTTGTTTGATAGAGCCAAGCTGGTCCCAAAATGTACAAATGTCATGGGCTTACATTCTTATAGGGAGCTATCACTTGTTACGCTGGGCCCCTTTTTACCAGATCCATCCCACCATGAGCAACAGCTGCGTTTACAGATGGAAAAACTAAATTCCATATCCATTCCCCACGCGATCTTAGTGGTGCAAGACAATAGTTTTTTGTGCCATGACGGAGATTTAATCGTCGTAGGGATTCAGAACGTGGAGAATAATCCACCATACGAACGGACTGTGTTCATGGAGACTGGCGTCTGTCACCATTGTTCCAACACATGTTAGTGGATAAAGTCGAAACCCCAGGTCCGGCTAAATATTGGCCTAGGATTTCTTTTAACCGGAGTGCCAAGTGGACCTGATTTTTAAAAATACCCAGTGCAATTGGTCTCTCAAATCAATATTCGGGCGGAGAGGAGCCGAGGAACACCAACAATATTCTGGGGAGCATCCGCAACAAAAAATCACTGTGGGGTATCTGACGACGCTCTCCTACTGCCGTATAGTAATTACTCTATGAGGAACACGGATATATGGGCCATTTCTGCTGTCACTAGAAGTCACGGGTAAGTGTAGCCGTGATGTGGGACGGAACTCGTGGTTCTCGGTTGCGGCAAGCTACAGTACCCGCTCCCCCTGATATTAACTGTGTATTACACAGTACAGTCAGCGATTTTCAGAAGCTTCCATACAGCAGCATATGTAGATCCTTCCTTATTAATAGAACTGCGTCCAATTTCACTGAATTTGATTTCGACTCAAATATCAAGGCTATAAACAAGAAGCGAAACAATCGTAAACCCGAGGTAGTGGACTGCGGAACTGCGGGCGGACTATTTCGTATCTTTACTCTCCACACTCTTCCCCAACATCCACCCTACCCCGTACTTCTCTCTCCACCCCGCAAAGCAGTGGCGAATTGGTGCGAAGACTGCTGCCCTAGTACGAAGTATCGACCCAGGTCTTCCAATCGCTGCCCCACACAGTCTCTTTGCTGATTGCAGCCGATGAAGCAGTTAAGAACTGTCTGGCCGAAGTACTGCTTCCATCACCACTGTTGTTATACTCTGTATAGATCCTGCGTTCCTGTTAGTTATTTTATTTTGTGCATGGAAATGGGCAGACACTTACGGGGTTGCTCCTTCTGCCATGGTCGTCCAGCCCTTTGCATTCACAACATTCGTGAGCACAGAGTTTTGGAACATGACTCGAGACAATACTCTCCATGGTCGGCCGAGGTACACCTTCCCGACGACACTAGCACCAGACGCAGCAGTAACCTGGTATTGGTTAGAGTTTGGACCGACAGAGCTGATGTGCGGCTTGGGAGATAGGGGACATACAGTGCTGTGGTCGAAGACGTAACGAGACGGATCAGCTGGATCTTCTCGAGAAGTGGCAGTGATGGCACCGCCGCCATTGCTTGCAATGGTACATTCGCCAAACCAAGCAGCAGCGTTGCCAAAGATATAATCTACGGCGCCCTCCATATAGCAGTTGGAATAGTACTGTTTGCCATTTTTGGCGTAGAGAGTATCCTGATATCCGTAGAATCCGCATCCGTAGAAGCCCTGTTTGTCGCCATTGGCTGTCACGGCAACTGCTTGAGACCCGGAACCGTAGGTGTTCTTGAAGTTGATATTGTAGGCCTTGAAGTTGGCGCTTACAATGTTGGCCACGGAGGAGGCATCAAGGTTGCCCGCGGCTGTCGAGGTCATACTACGCTGGAAGGTGACTACATTGGATTTGTATGTGCCGGTGCTGCAAGAAAGCTTAGAAACAGCAGGGTTAATCGATAATATAGAGTAACTTACTCGGCCGTATAACCATACAGAATCAATGGACCAGCATACGAGATCTTGAATGCTTCGTTATAGGTGCCGCTGTAAACGAATATACATGCAGATGCTGATCCGGAACCCAAGGCAGCAAGAGCTGCAGTCATGGTCGAATATTCACCAGACTTGGTCCCTGACCCCCGAACAGTCAAGCATCCGCTAGGGGTGCTTGTGCGGGCCGTTCTCTTCACAAGGGCGGGGCTTGGGGCGGCAACCACCTCGCCGATCCCAAGCAGAGCCAAGGCTCCTGAAATAAGAAGGGTAAATTTCATAATGATTGACGACAAAATTTCTAAGATGGTTGAGTTGCTCGACTAGTTTTCTCTCCGAGGGCACCTATCTTTAATATACACTCAAAGGGTAGTATCGCATACCCAGTTAAAGTGTTATTATATTTCACCGATAAGTTTCAAATACAGGGATATTCCACCAAGGAGGAACTCTATTTTTTTTAGATGAACTTTATAGCACTATCTATCGATCTGCACATGATCATTTTTAACGGCAACTAAATTTACCGGCATGTTAGTTTAACCGTATGGCATGGCATAGCAAGGGTGTATATAGCTGCCGGAGACCCTCTCTATAATTCTCATTCGGGACTCTTTGCCTGCCACTATTCATCATGTTGTCTCTCGCACTCAATCTGCTTCTTATTGCCTCTGCGGCTACTTCTACATTTGCTGCACCCGCAGACGGGCTTGTTCCAGACCGTGTGGCACATGCAAAGCGAGTCACATGCACTCCAGCAAGCCTTGGCGATACTTCAAAGGATGATACTCCAGCCATCAAGGCTGCTATAACCTCTTGTGGCAATGGAGGCACCATTGTCCTTCCAGCGGGCAAGACCTACAGCATCCGGACAATGCTAGATTTCACTGGCTGCACGAACTGCGATTTTCAGTTTGAAGCCCTGTTGAAAGTGTCCAGTGATACCACTTACTGGGCCACCCAGGAAGCAGTAATTTTGATGAAAAACATCAAAGGGGCAAAATTCCGCTCTGTCACTGGCACTGGCGTCATCGATGGGAACGGCCAAAATGCCTATGACGCTTTTGCTGCAGACTCATCGCTGAAGCGAGCAACTATACTCAATGTCCTTGGTGGTTCGGATCTTGTCGCCACGGGGTTCAGAATCAAGAACCCCCCTAACGTCTTCATCAACCAGAAGGGGGCGGCAACGAACATGTACTACGCAAGCCTGACCATGGATGCTGCGTCAAAGTCAACAAATCTGCCCAAGAATACCGATGGATTTGATGTTGGCGAGAGTACCTACACCACCATCAAAGACGTGAAAATCACCAACTACGATGATTGCATCGCCTTCAAAGGGGGCTGCAACTACGTGACAGTTGATGGCGTCACCTGTTCTGGTGCTAGCCACGGCCTTTCCGTCGGATCTCTTGGTAAAACCAACGCGGATACCGTCAAGAACGTATATGTCACAGGCGCTATTATGAATGACTGCACCAAGGCAGTCGGCATCAAGCTGTATAACGGCGGATCCAGCCACGGCTCTTCCACTGTCTCCAATGTCACCTATGACGGCGTTACTGTCAATGGATGCGAGTATGCAGCTCAAATCCAAACCTGCTATGGTGCCACGTCTGATGCGGACTGCGCTGCGAACCCGGCGTCGGCAAGCTTGACGGGGATCAACTTCAAGAATTTCAAGGGCACGACCAACTCCAAGTATGCGCCAGTGGTGTCAAATCTGAACTGTAAGCTCACCGGTTCCTGTGACATACATTTCAGCAACTACGCGGTAAACCCACCGAGTGGCACGGCCAAGAACCTCTGCAACGGTGTCAGCAGCAGCGCCGGAATAACCTGTAGCTCAGGGGCTTCAGGATGAGGTGAACGAGATATGAGCAAACTTCCACAGCATGTGGTTGGTGGATTGTAGCTGGAAGGAAGAGATAGGCGGGTAAATAGGCCGGGTAAACCTTATTTGAAGAGAGAATAAAAATACTTTGACGCTTTTAACTGACTGCTGACTGCAAAGAGGAATGTATTGTGCTGTAGCCCCAATACGATATACGAGATACGAGAAAGAGTTGTTTTATAGTGAGAGGTTACAACAAACTCAAATCTACGGCTGCTGCGGTTACTCCGCTGTCTCCCCACCTATCGGTACCTGCGCTATGATAACGTACCCCACTCAGCCTTAAATTTACATTGCTTTGCGGGGGAACCAAATGCTTGATGGAAGGCAATTCTATTTGAACTGGCTGTATGGTACAGTACCAGCAAGGGAATTTGCTTTCATTGCGATTGACGTTTATTTTCGAGCCAATGGGCAGTGAACTACAGTCGGTTTAGCATGGCTAAAGCTGTGGATAAATGAGCATGCATGCCGGTGGCTTGTGGGTAAATGAACGTGCATACCAAGAGGCAGAGAGGTCGGGGTAAATGGAAGCTCCTGCAAACTATTTCAACGACACCTCGTCATAAACATATCTTTACACCGAGCTCGTGGACTCCATGTTATTCGAGAAACGGCTGATATGGAGGCGTTGGGGAAATTCAAACCCACCAACCAAGGATACCCTTGGATACTAACAGACATGGTTTGCCGTCGATCTGTCTGTGCCTGAGCCGAACCTCTAGACGCCAATGCAAACGAGGTCAGGGTTCTAGCATTTCCATCTGATAATTGGGGTCGGAATATCTTTTCTCGAACGGGACAATGTGCAGAAGCACGTCCTTCTCACGGAGTAAATATTTTCCTATTGTTGTAATTGTTGGATTGAGCCAAGTCTGAGCGAGAGATTTCACAGTTTCCCCTCATTGAGGCGTAGATATTTATATAGAAGAGCTCCGCAAATCAATATGCCTGCACCCACATCGAATTTAACAATTACGTGTCAATTATGCAGCTCTCATACGTTCTTACTTTGGCCCTCCAGCTTCTTGCTGTCGATGCCTTGACGCTTCCCCCAATCACTCTTCCCGGCGTCCCAAGGACCCGTCCTCAAATCCATGTTGGTCCCAAAACTTTGAAGACGAAGCTTCCCAAGCTTTCGCTTCCTAGATACAAGACTTGCCATGTCAAGGGCGGTACCAAGGATGACTCGAAGGCTTTCTTGAAGGCATTGCATTTATGCAACTATGGCGGGCATGTCGTCCTTGACAGAGGGGTCACCTACACCATTGGCACGGTAATGGACTTGACATTTTTGCACAGCGTCGACATTGGTCAGTATATATCTCCGAAATAATGGCTTCAACCTCTAACTGTTACCAGATATCCAAGGAACACTAACGTACACCACGGATACTGATTACTGGCAAGCAAATTCCTTGAAGTACAAGTTCCAGGACTCCAGCGCATTTTTTGCTATTGGTGGAACGGACGTCAACATCTTTGGTGGCGGCACGATTGATGGAAAGGGCCAGGTCTGGTATGACCTGTTTGTCACGGAGCCCACTGCTAAGAGGCCCCTCCTATTCGTCATTGACGGCCTGAAGGGCGGAACCATGTCCAACCTCAACATGGTGAACCCGCCAAACTGGTTCAACTTGATTGCAAACTCAACAAACATCGTTATTGATAAGATGGACCTGAAAGTTGCGGCTGTTGGCAACCCAGCAAAGAACACCGATGGATGGGACACGTACCGTTCTTCCAACGTTGTTATCCAAAACTCCATCATTGACAACACCGATGATTGCGTTTCCTTCAAGCCAAACAGCACCCAGGTTCTTGTACAGAACCTTCGCTGCAACGGATCCCACGGTATCTCCGTTGGGTCTTTGGGCCAATACGTCGGTGTCGTCGACATCGTCGAGGACATTCTCATCTACAACACCAGCATGTCCAACGCTGGCGATGGAGCTCGCATCAAGGTCTTTCCCGGCGCCCCCGACAACGTGACTCTGAGTTCCGGCGGTGGCAGCGGTTACGTTAAGAACGTTGTCTACGACAAGTATGACGTCCAGAATGTAGACTGGCCGATTGAGGTTACGGGCTGCTACACCGTCAATGATCCGGTTGACTGTGCTTCCCGCCCTCCGCAATTCCACATCTCAGATGTTCTTTTCAAGGACTTCACCGGTGTTGCTAGCAAGAAGAACGATCCTTATGTCGCCACTGTTGCCTGCCCCTCTGAGCAGGCGTGTGAGAATATCCGCACGGAGAACTTCCAAGTCAAGTCTCCTACCGGCAAAAGCGAGGCTAAGTGCTCCAACGTAAGTTTTGCCCTATCCTGGTGTAAAGTAATTTGTTATACTGACAGAAACGGCAGGTTAATGAGGAGGAGCTTGGGCTGAACTGCACTGCTTAGAGAGGTGGAGAAAAGTAATGGATAATATTTCTGCTGTTACAGATATTCTTGGCGGGGGGAAATATTAGAGTTGCCATACAGTTCAAATATTATTGATATCTATGTACCTTCACTTGGCTAACTCGTCGTCTTCCACAAGCTGGGCGAGGCATCACAACTCGTCGACATTCGCTTCGTATAATCCTGATTCCCTGGTTCCGGTATCTCAAGACGTCAATCGTGCTATACTAGCGAGTCACAAATCTCTAACTGCCTTGCAGCCTTCGCCTCGAGTGCAGATGCATACAGCTGCTGGGAATTAGGTGTTGCGGATAATATTTGCATGAATAAGGCAAGGGGATTGCCACTGAATAAGCCACTGGGGGAATTCACGAAGTCGACTTTGTGCGTGGTAGCGACATCGATCATTGAGCAGGCTATATCGTAGATTTTCTCGAACTAATTATCGTTAGTAAGAAGGTTAACATAGATCGGTTTTTGAGATAGAAGAACCTACAATCCCACGCCCGTGAACCATAATTGAGAATGTTGGTATTGTAGAGGTAATGTTTAGGACAAAGGATGCTATTTCGAGCGGGTATTGAAATGTCATGCATGGGTTCGGAGATGTACTAGAGAGCAGCCCCCGTTGTAGTGCGGATTGCCAGACGATAAGTCGAATCCACTGCTGTGTTACAAGAATATCAGCCTTCTGTGAATCAGCGAAGACATTAAAATCGTCCTGCATGATACTAAGAGCCTGATTAGACCAGTTAACAGTTAGGTCAGCGTCGGATATATCATAATTTGACTGGTTCCAAATATTCACAAACGATGCGTTTAAGGGAGTAAAGGTTTGTATGAGGCCCAATAAACTCCTCTGGATATCGGAGCCTTCGTAGCCAAAGTTGTCTAGGGGATATGCTGGCGTCTTGAACAGTCTCAGCGGCTTATGTCGAAAAATTGCAATAGCCCTTTTAATTTATCAAAATTATGTCGTCTACAGTTATAGGCAGTAAGAGCAGGCTTACCTTTCACTAACGAACAGTAACCAGAACGTACGTCGGCGACAAAGTGCCTCGACAAAGGATAGGTTTGTGTATGAGCTTTCATTATCAAGGCCTAGTTCCTGAGCCAGCGTAATCGCTTCTTGCAGATAATACCAGGCCTTCCTCTGTTCGTCGAGTTCGAAATAGGCTTCGAAAAGAAAGTAGGATGAGAGAACGACATATAGAGTTCTACTCTCAATAAATTCATAAGTCCGTCTTACTTGGATACATTTGTCGAGGAAGAATCGACCTAACGATATCCACGACACCTGTCCATTGATACACTCAGGTCTACCAGACATGTGTGTTGCTGTCATGGCACATAACGCATAGATCAGATCTTTTTCATGGATCTCCATAGGCCGTTTCCGCATTGATTCAAGGGCTGGTCTATGCAAAACCGGTTTTATAGCATATATATGCTCAAGAAACAATTCTAAGCATGTTTCTATTGTTGCGTCTATTGATGAGATATGAGCGTTCTGGGAAACGACGGCGTCGGCCCCACTCCTAATATCCTCTGGCGTCAGGCTAGATGAGGCTGGAGAGGGAAGCGGGTTCAGTTGACCGTATTGCCTGCATTATAAGTCAGTATATGATGCCGTCAAACTCGGTCGAAACGACATGAGAGATCCAGTTACAACAAATGTACACAAGAGAGAAACTATATATGCACTATAATAATAGGATAGAACCAGGCATATATTGTAACGGAGTAAACATACCCTAATAGCATTACGCTGTCAGAGTTCCAGGCAGCATCGGACGCTGACCCCAAACAAGGAGTAATACTGCCAGTACTTGGCGGCCTTAATTGAGCAATGATCTTGCCGACGCCTTTCTTAGGGCCTCGTCGTTTTGGAATATACTCATGCTTGCAGTTGAGATCAGCACTGATGCATCTGTCGCAGGGTGATGCGCCACTGCAGCGAATTCGACGGCGGCGGCACTGGTCGCATGGGTTGCGCTTAGTAGCGATATTCTGTTGCTTTTCCATCTTTAGAGTTGCATGCTTAGCGTCTCTAAATCCCGACCATAGCAGGTCGCGAGATCCACATTATACAGCGACAGCTGAGTCTAATGAGGTGACAGGCTGGACACACGCGATTATAGGGGAAGAATGAGATAAGGCTGCTCGTCCGAGGCTATGGAAGGAAATAGGACGATTTGGAGGAGCGAGGTGTTGCGGGGTGAGGGGTAAATAATACGGGTCCCAGAGTCTCCGCTTTTCCCCAGAACCCGTCTTGTGGTAACTGTAAGCAGGAAACTCTTAGTGATTTAGTCCTAATTTGGCTGAACCGAGAATAGTAATAGCGAGCATTTCAGCGAGTATTTGCTCGGTATCTCATGCGACACTTTAATTCACCGCGCGGTCATATTAGATCAGGATGTCTGTATAAGCTGCACAGTATGATTAGTGTCACCAATTCCATTATTTCGACGTAAATATTAGTCGACTGTGGGGACCCCGCACTTTTTGCCTTAGTCTACTTCCCCAGAGTCAAGAATAAGTCATCTCCTATCGTCCGTCAAAACTATAAAGAGCTATCTCTCTCCACGGATATCATTACAGCCACCATTGAATACACTTTCTCCATGTTTTATAACGTCATCCGCCTTGTTCACATAGCAGGACCATGACTTCCCACGCTCACATCGACAATATGCAGTCCGATCCGGAGATAGAGAGAGTGAAGAGCATCGCGACCAGCTCTAACCCCAAACAACTCATCATCGATGCCAAAGATGCCACTAGCAACGAGCATAATCTGTCTCTGGTTCAGGCCATTAAGTTGTACCGGAAAGCTATTGGATGGTCTGCTCTTCTATCTACTGCTCTGATTATGGAAGGCTATGATCTGGTTCTTATGGGGTCATTCTATGCAGTCCCGGCCTTCCAGCGAAAGTACGGACACGAGCTTCCAGATGGCTCGTTTCAGCTCACGCCAGCATGGCAGTCTGGCCTCTCTAACGGGGCTTCTGTCGGTGCCATCATGGGCCTCTTCCTTAATGGCTGGGTATCTGAGCGCTTTGGCTTCAAGAAGACTATGATTGCTTCCTTGACTATACTGGTTGCGCTTATCTTTATTCCCTTCTTTGCCCAGAATGTCCAGACTCTGCTGGTCGGTCAGATTCTCATGGGTATCCCGCTGGGGATCTTCCAAACTCTAACAACAACCTACGCCTCCGAAGTCACCCCTGTACACCTTCGTGCGTATCTGACCACATATGTCAACATGTGCTGGATTATGGGACAACTTATCGCTTCAGGCGTTCTACGTGGACTTGTTAGCCGTCCCGATCAGTGGGCTTATCGGATACCCTTTGCCATTCAGTGGATATGGCCTATTCCTCTTATCATTGGCATATCTTTTGCCCCAGAGTCACCTTGGTGGCTCGTCCGCAAGGGTCGCTATGAGGAGGCAAAGCACTCCTTAGATCGCCTTACGTATCAGTTTGACGATACTACCTTCAATTCTGAGCAAACTGTTGCTATGATGATTCATACCGTTGAATTAGAACAAGAGATCGGCATTGGGACAACATATTTTGACTGCTTTAAAGGCGTCAACCTCCGTCGAACAGAAATTGCCTGTATGGTGTGGTCGATTCAAACGCTTTCCGGATCCGGCTTCAGGAGTTTTTCTACATATTTCTTTCAGCAAGCCGGATTGGCTACAGACCAATCCTTCAGTCTTGCTATTGGACAATACGCCCTCGGAATTTTCGGCGTCCTTATGTCCTGGTTCTTGATGCCAGTTTTAGGACGCCGAACGATCTTTTTCTACGGTCTGGCATTGATGATGATGTGCCTGACTATCGTTGGCGCCCTTGGCTGCGCTCCTGAGTCAAACGGGGGTGCTAAATGGGGTGTTGCTGGCCTGGCTCTTATTTACGTCTTCTTCTACGATGCCACTATTGGGCCAGTCACTTATTCTCTTGTGTCCGAAATTCCATCTACGAACCTTCGCAGCAAGACAGTAGTGCTCGCTCGAAACAGCTATAATATTCTCAACATTGCGAGCAATGTCTACACTCCTTACATGATCAACCCAACCGCTGGTAATCTTAAAGCTAAGAGCGGATTTGTCTGGGCTGGTATCTGCTTTATCTGCCTATTCTGGATCTGGTTCCGCCTCCCAGAGCCAAAGGGTCGGACTTTCGCAGAACTCGATATTCTATTTGAGAACAAGACCCCAGCCAGAAAATTCGCCCAAACTAAGGTAGACGCTTTTGTTGTGGAAAAAGTAGTAGAAGAAAGGCACGATCAAATATAATCAAATGAGTCCGTTTCCTTTACATGAAGTGCACTACGCTGCATTGTGAAACTTGTTCTGATAGTATCAGTATCTGCCCGCAGGCATTTACTTGTAATCTAGTCACTCTCTTTGATCATAGGTTTTGTGTATAGTTTGAAACTGCCTGGAACCCCACGTGAATATGCGCATTATCTCGTTCTGCCATGTTCAGTAAAGTTAACACGTCTAGGTAGGCTTCTCTCACAGCAGCTTCACTATGGTAAGCTTCAAATTCGGCAGCACCCTTGACTTGAAATCCTTATTGCCGACTTGCATAACCGACAACAAGCAGGTGGCTTAATCAATCGGTCATTCTAGATTTATTAGTAAATTACAAAGTATGGACACCTTACATAATCATGCAAAACGACGCGGCATCCGCATAGTCCTGTGCAATAAATAGCGTCGGTAAAAATGCTGGAGGATTTGCTCGCTAAAGTGCTCGCTGAAATGCTCGCTGAAACTAATCGGTTGTCACTTTGAGCATCCGAAGTATTATCAGTTAAAACAACTCACAGGGGCGGGCTAGTAATTCGATTGCAGCAGCCCGCCCCATAACCCAACCTCTAGTATGTACCCCTCATTCGGATTCAAGGTGAGTCCTATAAAGCGATTTCCGGGGCAGTTCCGCCCTTATAATAAGCTCACGGCTTGAGGTTCGCTTTAAAAGCTGTCAAGTTCACCCTCTATTTCAAGTTCATCCTCTTATTTATTTGCTACTATTCCTTTTTTGTTATCTCTGTCGAACGGTAACGATGACTGTTTCAGAGCGTATCTGGTGGAAGGAAGGGACGGTATACCAGGTCTATCCCGCCAGCTTCAAGGATTCGAATTCCGACGGGGTGGGTGATATCCCTGGAATTATTTCAAAGCTCAGCTACATCAAAGACCTCGGAATAGACATTATCTGGGTATGCCCGTTCTATAAAAGCCCACAAGTGGACATGGGCTATGATATTTCCAACTACGAGGATGTTTACGCGCCATATGGCACGCTGGCCGACGTCGAAGCCCTGATCAGCGCGTGCCACCAACAGGGTATGCGCATTATCTTTGATCTCGTCATAAACCACACCTCAGATCTGCATCCTTGGTTTAAGGAGTCGCGATCCTCGAAAACAAGCTGCAAAAGAGACTGGTATATCTGGCGCCCGGCGAAATATGACAGGGACGGTAACAGAAAGCCTCCGAATAACTGGAGGAATCACTTCAGTGGCAGCGCGTGGACGTGGGACGAGGCAACACAAGAATACTATTTGCATCTCTTTGCGAAAGAGCAGCCGGATCTTAACTGGGAGAATAAAGAGGCGAGAGAGGCGATATATCAGAGCTCTATGATTTTCTGGCTCGAGAAAGGAGTGGATGGCTTCAGAGTCGACACAGTTAATATGTACAGCAAAGACCCCGAACTCCGGGACGCACCAATTGGCCAGCCTGAATTAGAGGACCAACGTGCGGTTGACTTATTCTGCAATGGGCCTAGAATGTATGAGTATCTTAAAGAGATGAATGATATTTTGGCACCATACGACACAATGACTGTCGGAGAGCTGCCAAATACACCTGAAGTTGAGAAAGTTCTCACATACGTCTCAGCAAAAGAGAAGAGACTAGATATGGTTTTCAATTTTGACGCCGTCTATCTCGGCCAAGGCAAGGAGGCACGCTTCGTTACTTACCCATATACGCTCGCCGACTTTAAGAAAGCCCTCTCTAAATGGCAGACGTCTATTATCGGTAATGATGCCTGGACGACCAGCTTCCTCGAGAACCACGACCAAGGGCGCTCTATCTCCCGATTTGCATCTGATCTTCCGGAACACCGCGTCGCCTCAGGCAAGATGCTATCCATATTGTCCACCACTCTGAGCGGCACAGTGTTTGTCTACCAAGGACAAGAGATCGGGATGATCAATGCGAAAGATTGGCCGATTGAGGAGTACAAGTGCATCAAGTCTCGCGGGCACTACAATCAAGTCAAAAAATTGACCAACGACGATCCAACTGCGCTTTCCGTCGCTCTCAAAGGCATCCAGGAGGTCGGCCGCGACCACGCTCGCACACCGATGCAATGGAGTGCATCCCCTAATGCTGGCTTTACGAAAGGTGGCGTCAAGCCATGGATGCGCGTGCAAGATGATTATCTAACCATCAACGTTGAATCGCAAGTGGACGATCCAGACAGTGTTCTATCGTTCTGGAAGCGCATGATCAAGCTGCGACGGGAGCATAAGACTGTTTTTGTTTATGGTGACTATGAAGTCCACGACGTGGAGAATGTAGACACGTACATCTTTAGCAAGACCTTTAAGGAGGAGAAAGTATTGGTAGTACTTAATTTTACGGATAAGGAGAAGAGGTTTGAGAAGCCAGAGAAGTTGAATGGGGAGTTGGATCTACTTGTAAGCAGTGTCAGTGAGCCAAAGCAGGTATTGGCGCCATATGAAGGCAGAGTATATTTTATTCGATAATATACGGTGCCTTAGTTTAGAGAAACATGAATTAGATTTTTGGATTTTACATAACTTACATAAGAGAACAATTAGACTCTCGTACTATCGTTTTCTTTTTGTTCTCCTCTATTTAACAATATAATGTCTTGGAGGTTGCTAAAAAAAAAAAGCAGCTTTTATTATTGTTTTATATAGTTTAACTTAACTGAGGCAGCGGAGGCAGAGGATTAGATTACTAACTACGTGGTTTCTAAACATGCCCACAAAGCTCGAAATACCACCCAGTAATCCATCTTGGCATTGAGATCAGAGATAGCGCGAATCAATCCACTTGACATTAGGCTTGCCAGTATCAGTTATAAAAACATCCCGTGGATGGCTGTACTTCTTTGCCGTCTTCTTATCCAGCACGCGGGTAACATTTCCCGCCAATCGTGCAGTTAAGTTGAAGCCTGGACCATACGATCCGTATTCTGCCATGAACGTATAATTGTTGTAGTTGTCTGTCAAAGGATTACTCGACCATTTGGTGTATCCAGCTGGCAAAATAGAAGGATCCATGTACGTGTTCAAATAAACGCTGCGATGCTGTGGGTTCCATGGTCTGCCGAGAGAGCATTTCCCAGCAATAGCCGGAGCAATGGACGAATTTGCCGCGTTGATAAATGAGTTCGAGACGTAGCAACCGTACTCGTTGGTGAAGGTCGTATTGGTTCCTTTCCACGCAATGATTCCTCCGCCGCATCTCCGCAGCGCGAGGTTCGTGCGCTCAAGCCATGCCGTCCCGAAACCATAGAGGAAATCCGTCTGGCCGGCAATTTCATTGCCGTAAAAATAGGCATTGCCCAGCTTGCCCACGTAGACGGTATCCTGGTAGCTGTAGAAACCGCAAGAGTAGAAGCCAGCATTGGCCCTGCTCACACTGACCGCCAGAGATGGCCCTGCGCC
Organism: Pseudogymnoascus sp. VKM F-4516 (FW-969); assembly: GCA_000750815.1. Classification (NCBI taxonomy): domain Eukaryota; kingdom Fungi; phylum Ascomycota; class Leotiomycetes; order Thelebolales; family Thelebolaceae; genus Pseudogymnoascus; species Pseudogymnoascus sp. VKM F-4516 (FW-969). The sequence goes on from JPJZ01000127.1 coordinate 94,929, forward strand.
TATTTCGGTAGCGATATTGCGGAAGTCAATATTGTAGACACGGAAATCGGTGTTGCCAAATGGGGTGTCGGCAGGAACTGGGAACCCAGTAGGCCCAGATCCTGTGAGACTGGCGTTTAGATTTGGGGCGACTGTCAAGACCGACGTATAAGCATTGTCGGTGAGACCAGAGTTAGCGCCATTGATGGATGACCAGTAGACAGTTACTGTGTTCTCGGATTGTGCCAATGGGCTACGAGTTTGCCCAATAATAGTGATTGGTGCTTTACGCGTAACATTCAACTGCTCCGTATAGTTCCCTGAGAGAACCACAATAGTGAAGGGCGTATTATCGTCTGGGAGGGAAGAAATGGCCTTCTGAATGGATGTGAACTTGGCGGCCGAGTCCTGTCCAACGAGGATACTGTTCTTGGGGCATCCCTCGAGAGCATTTTTAGTCGGATACTGGCATGTATGGTGAGGGCCTGGGAGAGCAGAGGCAGCAGCTGTGGAGAAGAACCCAGTGATTATGAAGGCAGCAACACAACCAATTATTTGTTTCACCATTTTGATAAGATTTTGGAGCTCACAAGCTGCTTGGCAGAATGTCATATGAGGTCCATTGCTCTTAGTTTATAAGTATGGCTTGACCGCATTGTTAGCAATCTTCTCTGAGTCTAACTTGCGGAAAAATACAGCCAGGAAAACTGGCTATGATAGAGCAGCAAAATTGCCTTGCTCCCGACCGAAATGTCTAGAACATCAGTGGCTTGCAGATTATCTTCCCAATAAACAGTCTAGTAGAATAGTTTCTCCGGCACCAAAAGTGACAAGTCTTTGCCCGGCCGCCTTATTAGCACCTAGATGCGGGGTGGATCATTCGAGGAAGAATTACGGCAGCGGCAAGGTGGAATATGAGAGTTATCCAGGAGGGAGCTTTCCCCAATTTTTAGGCGACCCCGCACCGGCTATATTGAGATTTATGTATTGCTTGTACCTGTATATCACACTAGGCCAAGTCGAGCAATAATCTGTAAATCACGTGCAATCCAGCTCATGCTGTAGTAAGGAGCATCGATTTCTTCAACAACTCGTTTTATATAAATATGGGTTTGCCGCGCTTAAACGGATGAGTAAGACGGTGCACTCTATATTTTACAAGGCTACAGCTTCTGCCAATAACATTTTTAAGCCTCAAAGTGTATCAAAATACACGTGATAGACTCACATAAAGAGCCATAACAAAAACGCAGCATCTGAGCACAGTTACACAATAATCTACGCCTATAAACAAAAAATGTAGAATATAGAACGTGGAATTGCTTATTTTATGGCGATTCGTAGAATTTATGTTCTTGAGGCGCACATCAAATCAAGTTCCTTGAGATTGTTATGACGAGAGATCCATAAATGACCGAGGGTCACGTGGCGAATAAGTCGAAATAACACGAGCCAATCAGAAGCGGCTTATACGACCTTGACTTTGCCGAACCTCAAAATCAATCCGACAACACCCATCCATACAATTCGTCGCTCATTGTCTCTCTGTCCACGCACAATCTCCCACCTACAGCATGGCATCTCTCACCCACAGCTCGCGGGCGCTGTTGCGTGCTGCACCACGCACCGTAGGCAGCGTGCGCGCGCTCAGCATGACCACGAAGAAAAATGCCTCGGGCGAGTCCGGCGTCAACGCCCCGGCCTTCGAGAGCCCCTTCAAGGCCAGCGGCACCACGGACAATACCAGCAAGATCCCCGATTTCAGCAAATACAGGAGCAAGAATGCCAAGAGCAGCAACCTTCTGTTCCAATACTTCATGGTTGGATCGATGGGCGCGATCACTGCCGCAGGTGCCAAGTCTACCGTTCAGGGTACGTGAATCCTTGAAGAACGCTGGGGGGAATCAATTGGGGGTATAGAAGCCTCACAGAGGCCGGAGAGTGACGGAATATGGGATATGGGAGCCAATTGGGATGATTCGCTGACTTGAGGTTGCTGCAGATTTCCTTGTCAACATGTCCGCATCTGCCGATGTCTTGGCCATGGCCAAGGTCGAGGTCGACCTTGCTGCTATCCCAGAGGGCAAGAACGTACGTACCTCCTTTCGACGAGAATTTAGACTCAGAGGCTAACTATATATTTTCCCAGGTCCTCATCAAATGGCGTGGTAAGCCAGTCTTCATCCGTCACCGTACCGCCGACGAGATCAAGGAGGCCGAGGACATCAAGATCGAGTCGCTACGTGATCCCCAAAAGGATGCCGACCGTGTCAAGAAGCCTGAGTGGTTGGTTATGATTGGTATGTACAAGCTTTCTGGGGGCATACCGCAACCGCATTTTGTTGTTTTTGGGGCAACTCTGTAGGAACCTATGCTAACAGATACGCGTTTAGGTGTCTGCACACATTTGGGATGCGTGCCCATTGGTGAGGCTGGTGACTTCGGCGGATGGTTCTGCCCTTGCCACGGTTCTCATTACGATATTTCGGGTCGCATTCGCAAGGGACCTGCACCTCTCAACCTCGAGATTCCAGAGTACGACTTCGCGGACGAGACCAACCTGGTCATTGGTTAAGCTGAGCGGGTTTTGGTTAATATTGATAAACGGGGTTCGAGCAAGATAAATAGAGGCGGACGAGCGGTGGATTTTGTGTATCATGATGGCTTGATAGTGATGGGGAGGAGTGATAGATGGGTGGTAGCGAGAGTTGCCGATTGTACAAAATATCATCAAGAGTGCATTCAAATCATTGTCTAGAAGATTCATTGGAGAATGAGACGTGAAACGTGCATATCCAGAGGCATTCAAGTGAGGAACGAACACTTCGGCCATCTCAAGATCAAACTTCAAGCTAACTAGACCTCCGGCCAACTACCGTCATTTGCCAGGATTGTTGGACCAAGTACTCCATATTAGCTATGCGGCTACTCTAGCTTGATGAATATGTCCCCCTCTAAAGTATACAATATATGTGGTATAGCAAATCGGCACGCCCACTCTCTGGCCGCTCTACATGCCGGCCGTTCTAGCTGTGAACACTAAAGCCGCCAAATACATTTATAAACATAGCCTTATGACAGCATCTCTTCGCCTGTGAACTTAAACCACCGCTTCAACACAATGCCGACTTCCACTGTCCGGCCACTCCAACTCCCTGCCTCTGGGTCATTGGCGTCTGTCTTGGAGCTACCATTTAACATCGGTAGCCGCTTGTGATAGATACCACTTTGCTGCTTTTTCCCCTCCTCGGCTTGGCCGCCGCCTTCTAGCTCGCCGTCGTCATTATATCCACTTATTTCTTCCATTTCTCCTTGATCCTCCAAGTCTTCACCCCCCGCAAGCTCCCCTTCATCCCCTTCTCCCTCTCTGCTCGGCTCACTCTCAGCTTCCTCAACAAGCACAACCTTCCTTCCCATCCGTTGCCCTGCTTCTATCAAAGCTGCCGCGGTAGAACTCAGGCCTTGCACGCTCCATTCGCTTGTCCCTTTGTGCATGTTCACCAGACCCCAGACAACCAGTTGACTTCTCCCACTGCCATGTTTAACGGTATCTGCTGCAGCCTTGCCCCCTGGATGTAGAGCTGGTGCTGGTGCAGAGCAGTCGCTGTCTGCGACAGAGAGCCAGGCGCGAAGGTGCGAGAGAGTGGGTGTGAATATTGTTTGTATGTGTGGGGAGACAGACAGAAGGTGCAGCGTTGATGTTGAAGATTGCAACGTCGAAGAGGTCGATGCCGAGTTCTGTAGAGACGACAAGAAGGATGCTCGCGGGGAGCAGACGAGAAGTGTGGTGGGGTATGAGGTCGAGGTCAGGATATAATCGAGTAGAACGCGTGAAGTAACTGGGGGAAAGGCGGTTGGAGACGCCGGCGCCATTTTATTATAGCTGTCCCATCACCAGACGGAATCAACGGCTCAAGGACTAGGTCCCAGGGCGGTCATTGTGGCTGTCGCTGTTGCTGGACTGCCCCCGTTGCTGTAGGCCGTAGGCGCGGGTTCCTGGCTACTTGACACCCGCCGTTAGTTTGTTAGTGGCTGAGGTTAGTTGGTCGTCTGGTTTGGAAAGCAGACTTTAGATATATAGACGTAACCATGAACCTCAATGGGAGATATTGATCGATCTCATAACCCGTCGTCGGTGTCGCATGCTCACCCGAACTATTAATTGCCGACCTCCAAACGCCGGTGCACGAGCGTCATTGTCGTCACCGTCGCTTAACCCCACTACAGCTCGAAGTTGCACGTTTCCTTGTACTCCCCTGCCCAAGCATGGAGTCGCTGTCTAGGATCTCCAGCCTGCTGGAAAGTGGTATGTAGCTATGTCTTTCTTCATATTCCCCTTCCAAGGCATTGATACTAGCTATGATACTGACGAGGGAATAGCTCGGGACCTGACCATCGATGCGGCTCAAGCAGCACGGAGCTCCCGCACCACACAGAAGAGCCTCTCGACGGCGCAGATTCGGAAGCTGCTAGACAGTAGGAATGAGAGAGAGGTTTTGGATGGACTGAGGAAGGTCATTACGGTATGTGTACCTCATAGCAGCTTCCCCCCAGGCGCCGGGTCAAGCGGGCCCAGCGCGTCGTCCGTCTGAGCTAGGAAACTACAATATGGCCTATACTGACACTATTAGTTGATGCACCGCTCTCAACCATGCCTACCATTCTTTTCCTCAGTCGTCAAAAATGTCGCATCCCCAAACCTCGAAATAAAAAAGCTGGTCTACATATACCTCCTGAGCCATGCTGAAGCCGAGCCAGACCTGGCCCTCCTCTCCATAAATACAATCCAGAAATCGCTATCTGATGGGAACCCCCAAGTTCGGGCCATGGCCCTCAAAACTATGTCGGGGATTCGCGTTCCGGTAATCAGCCAGATTGTTTCTCTGGCGATTCGCAAAGGGCTGGGCGACATGAGCCCCCACGTGCGGAGAGCAGCCGCGCTGGCAATTCCGAAATGCTACAGACTAGACCCTGGGACACTGCCACAACTTCTAGGATACCTATCGGCCTTGCTGGGAGATAAACAGTACTATGTGGCTGGTGCAGCAGTGAAGACTTTCATGGAGATCTGCCCTGAGAGGCTAGATTTGATCCATAAGCATTACAGAGGGCTCGTGAAGAAACTCGTGGATATGGACGAATGGAGTCAGCTTGCGACGCTGCAGCTGATGACTATATATGCAAGGCGATGTTTCCCCCGGCGGACAACAACTGTGACGAAAAAGGGTGGAACTAAGGGGTTTTATGAAGACGAGGGAGACCAAGAAGAAGAAGAACTATCCGAGGAGGTTACGGTGATGAATCCCGACCTTGAATTACTCCTCAAGAGTATCAAGCCTCTCCTACAAAGCCGCAATTCAGCAGTCGTCGTAGCTGTCGCGCGTGCATACGTCAACCTTGGCACACCCTCCTATATCGAGTCCACGATTGGGCCTCTTGTTGCACTCCTCCGTGGACCCCAGGATATCCAACATATTGCCCTCTACAATATTGTCTCAGTTGCGATCTCACAGCCTCGATCTTTTGTCCGCTATGCCTCTCATTTTCTGGTTCGCACTACTGACCCAGCACAAGTCTGGGAGCTTAAACTGGAAATGCTTACCCTGATCTTCCCGCATTGCGATACGCACATTAAAAGCCTCATTCTTAACGAGCTTGAACATTTTGCCTCTGGGTCTGATCGAGACCTTGTCCGCGAGAGTGTTCGTGCCATTGGACGATGTGCACAATCTGATACCCAAACGTCAGGACGCTGCATGAGGCTTCTTCTAAAGCAAATTAGCAGCCCTGATGGGAACCTGGTGGCCGAATCATTAACTGTGATACGCCACCTTATCCAACAGGACCCAGACTCTCATATGAACACGGTAATCCGGCTAGCAAAAAGCCTAGATACCACCACGAGCCCAAAGGCGCGCGCGACAATCATATGGCTTGTCGGAGAATTTTCAGGGATCGGTGATGAAGACAACATCGCGCCTGATGTTTTACGAATTCTAGCTAAGAATTTCGCTGATGAAGCTGAGCCTGCAAAGCTGCAGATTGTACTACTTGCCGCGAAAGTATACCTACACTACCTCAACCGGATTCAAGCTGCCGCAGAACCAACATTAGCTGCCGCTGGGTCGCCGCCAACTGATGGTCAAAGTGGCGGCGATGATGCGGCGTCTTCCCCACAGGAAGATTTCAAACCACCACATTTTGTCAACCCAGATGAAGAGCACCCGATTGTCTTACTGTGGAACTACATATTCCTTCTCGCACGCTACGATACATCTTACGACCTGCGCGACCGTCTCCGCCTCTACCGCTCCCTTCTCTCCACGCCATCCTCCACACAACTTGCCACCTTGATGCTCTTAGCCCCAAAGCTAGTACCGCAGGTACCAAGCCCAAGTGAGAGCAGGAGAGGGTTTACGTTAGGCTCGGCAAGCCTGGTAATTGGAGATAACGTAGGTGGTCTGGGTATTAAGGGGTATGAGAGTTTACCGGATTGGGTGAAGGCAGGCGAGGAGCCGGATCCAAGCCTGAGGGAGTGGGAAGAGGAAAAGGCGTATGGTGAAGCTAGCGCGAAGTCTGTGCCGGCTGGAGAGATGCTGGACCGGGCAGCGGGGAGCGGGAAAGCAGTAATGGGGAGGAGTGGTATGAACGGTGATGGGAGTGGAGTTAGTGAAGGTGAAGGGAAGGGGAAAGAGAAGGCTAAGACGCTGGATGATTGGTTGGCAGAAGAAGAAAGTGAAGAGGTATCAGAGGAGGAGGGGTCTGAGGAAGAGGGTTCGGAGGAAGAGGGTTCGGAGGAGGAAGAGGACGAAGAAGAGAGTGAAGAGGAGACTGATGATGAAGAGGATGAAGAAAGCGAAGAGGAAAGTGAGGATGGTGCTGAGGGTGACCAGCTTATCAAACGTTGATATTGGAAATAGATGAGATCCAACGAGGTCTTCAGATATATAGAACAGGATCGATTAGAGTCAATACAGTGCAACAGTCACTATCATTCATTGTACATAATCAGTGAGCTGAACTTATAATGGGATTGAGATATTTACTGCTTGTTACGTTTTCACCACACCAAAGAATATTCATATGCATTTCGCGTATATTTATTGATGATAAATATTGGAAATTCTTTATACGACCGGATATTTATTTTTAAAATACAATAATTCTCATTTGTATTTTAACATATATATCAAGATAAATTATATATGGCTAACGAGAAATTGTGTTGCCAGATCGCGCAAAAAAAAAAAAAAAAAAAAAAAA
>JPJZ01000128.1:0-23063 GCA_000750815.1 Pseudogymnoascus sp. VKM F-4516 (FW-969)
ATCATAATTGAAGCCTTCGTATTGAGGCAAAAGGAGAGACTTTCTAATCTACAAATAAGAGAGTTGGAGAAACTAGATATAAGCGGTTGTACCTTGTAACAGGGAGTGGCTAGGATGGTAAAGAGTGCCCATCAGAGAGATACCATAATAGGTCCTACACCATAAAGGCAGTCGCCGCGAGCCAGTACGAGATGGGAATGCTATGGCACATAATATCGATGCCCCCCGGGACATAAATACTGATACGGCAGCTAAGTATTGTAGGTTAAAGTAAATGAGAATGTGAGAACCGACAACGAAGACGTAGGAATAAAGCCGGAAAGGGGCCAATTGTTTTGTTTTAATTATTCTGACAGAGAACGAAACCCCTGTTCTTACACTGATAACAATAAGGACTGCTGGACCTTGAAATGCCTGTCTGTATCGTTGGTTCGCCCCCGCGCCTCCAATTATTCAATCCATCCTTTCACCAGACCGATGCACCCACGAACGCGATCGACGAGTAGATACCATTTGACGAAGAAATATTTCGAGACCAGGAAGTTTGTACATTAAACGTTATGTCTAACCCTCGCACTTGTCTGGGAGAGATTGAGAAAAAAGTAGAAAGAAGTTTGAGTGGGCCTGACAAGACGTTGAAGGTACGAAGGGCCCTGAGTAAAAAAAGAAAAAACCACCAAAAATTATACACAGATACTCCATTGTTCCAACTCGATGCAATGTCGTCTGGTCGTGTCGATACATGACATAAAAATAACCCATAATTAGAAGCGTGAATAGATCACGCAGGTGTGGTCCGGTATGGCGATCGTTGGCCGCGCGAATGGCAAGAATCTACCATCGACGACTATAAAACGAATAAGCATGCTGTTTGAGACGAAGACCAGAAAATATAACTCACCTATATGCTTCGGCAACTTTTGGCTGAGGCCGTTTTTTAACGTATTGATCGTCATTCTGTCGTACGGGCTCCTTGCTTCGATAGCGGTCTTCATGGGAAGCAGGAGATTCACCAAGTAATGCCGCGGATGTTGGTGACAGCGGGCTTTCCACAGGGCTCATGCTTTTAGATCCCCGCTTTCCAATGTCTCGCTCGGAATTATGGCTTGGCATTGAGGCTTCAGATATTGGGCTATCGATGCAGCCGTCATATCCCGAACGAATACGTGTTGGTTTGGATGGTCGTCGAAAGGCTGGTCCACTGCCCCATGAACTTTGACGGCCTGTAGATGATCGGGCACTGGCATAGCCGGAATCTTGTCTCATCTGCTGCCGCCGGGGGCTATATTGTTGGGCGTTTTCCCTATAGAATGTCAGTACAAATTCACCTCCAGAGATAGGATAGTCATTACTTCTGTTCATCGTTATATACCGCCGTATTTACAGAAACAGGTTTTGGAGCCCCTGTAACACCTAGAGATGCAAGCACAGCCTCGGTCGGATCAACGTTTGTTGTTGTGTTAACCGGTGCTCCACCAGTCCCCGAAGCCCACAACTCATCCTCATCTTCAAGAGTTGGAGTTCCTCGGCGACTATTGCCAGGGGTCCTGGACCTGGATCTTGAACCACGCCGAGAACTAGCAGATAACTGCCTAGCGCGGCTGCTTTCTCGGCGACCAAACGATTCAGTGGAATGTTCTCTCATGATTTGATCAGTTTCTCCTTGGAACGCCTCGTACGATTGATCATCCCGTGCAGTGGTTTTAAGTTGAGCTTCAAGCAGCTTTCGTTTCTTCCGCTCTTCACGATACTCGTCCCACATCTCGAAGGGAACTGCAGGGTAAGCTTCATCAATCTTTGCCAAAGCTGGATCTGTGTGAAGGATTGCCCAGTGTAGAGACTTCTGTATAGGTAATATGAAGACCTCCAAGTTTCCGGGGCGCACATATTTGCTCTTTATCGGTGCGTCGCCATCAGAAGTCAAAGGCTCTTCGTCAACTTGTGTGCTGAGAGGAGTCAAAATCGCAATAGCAAACACCGTCAGTAAATCTTTGAATACAGATTCTTCCCAAGCGATGTCGAATTCATCTATCGCCATATCATCGTCAAGGCCGTCTTGCGTATTATTTACGTCCGCGGTTGTTTCAGCAGGATGTTTTTGAACGGCAGGCTCCTCACTGGTGGCAAGGCTATGACTTGAAGGGCCACCATCTGCTGGGGAACCTTGCGTGGGGCCTGAAGTCTGAACCCCTTGTTGGGGTTGTTGATTAGGGTAAGGCCCGCTGCTTCCATTGTATCCCTGTGTACCCTGTCCCTGATAGGGTACCGGTGGCTGCCCTTGAGTTTGCGCTTGCGGATGTTGAGGTGCCATATTATAAGGATTCGGTTGTGCTTGGGGCCCTCCTTGAGGATAAGGACCAGGCTGGTAAGGCCCAGCCTGTTGCGGTGGACCGTAACCCGCATGATGCTGCATATTCTGCTGCTGGTATGGATTCGGCGGGTGCTGCTGAGGATACGGCACTGGAGCTTGGTGAGGGTACTGTGGAGGGACAGGTGGTCCATATGGGCCTTGTGGCCCGTATTGTTGGCCATAATATGGACCGTTTGCTGGTGGTCCATAGCCATAGCCTTGAGACTGCGGAGGCATTGACCCATAGCCTTGACCATGCGGTGCAGGTGGATGATGGCCGTATTGGGTGTAGGCTTGCTGCATGGGTGGCCCCTGATAACCGTATGGCGCGTACGCATTTTGAGGAGGATATTGCTGCTGTGGATATGACCCATACTGTCCTTGGGGGAATTGCTGGGGGGGCATTGCATTGAAACCTTGAGGCCCGCCATATAGTGGATGCTGGTTCGGTGGTGGACCATATTTGGTAACAACCGGACCTGGAACTGGATATCTTGTGACCACTGGGCCAGATCCCGTCTTCTGGCGCTTAGATCGATGATCTTGGCCTCCGTAGCCTCCATGGTGGCTTTGTGGCCCTGCGCTGGCTCTAGCAGCTTGAGCAGCAGCTAGTCCGCTGACCGACATCAGTATCTTGGGAAGCAAGAACCGGAAAGTGAGACAAGAGAAAAGCTTACACTGGAATCTTCCGAGCCGGTTCTGGGCATGCATCAAAATAATGCCCGGAATCCCCACAATTGTAACAAGTAGGGGCATTTCCTTTTGCTGGTGCCTGTTGGGCCCCTGCATCCGTAGATGGAGGGGCTTCTGCCGCCATATTTGCTAAAGGTCGGATATGAAGCAGCGGTTCAGAGACTGGAGAGACTTGAAGAGATAGAAAGGAAGGACGGCTTAAATGCCTCAGTGTCGAAGACAGACGATGTCAAAACGTTCAGAATTTGGCGAACGTATAAGCGTAGTCATGTGATGACCCTGATTCCACCAAAACAAAGCACTAGAAAGCAGAATACACTTCAATCAATACAAGTAGAAAAGCAAAAGTAATGCAGGCAAGATGTGCCGGTGCGAGGCTTTTAAGAAGAGAGAAGATGCCAGCCTCGAGGCTCTCCAGACGTAGAAAAGGATTAAAAACTTGTGATAAGCCGACGTCGTTCTAGCAAGCCAGGACGAGCAAAAAAAGCATATCTTCCATCCCGAACGTTTGATGCTGCAAACACATAGGGATCTGTGATGAAAATGAATGGATTTGAAGTTGAAGAGTATGGAGCAAGGAAAGGGGTGAAGTTGCCAATATAATCTATATGTGGAGAAGTTGAGAGTCAGTCACTTTCATACACTCTATGCGTGCTAATCCTATTTCGATCTAGCGGTGTCTCGCTTCAAACAGGGCGTGATTTTAAAATATATTATAGGTTCACCCCCGGCTGATTATCAAACTGTGGCGGTGCATCTATTGAAATATGGCGTGCGTGTATCAGCGCGAAGGGTGCACACAGCCAAACGTTATTGTCCAAGTGTGGCGCCCAGCCCTGTTTCAATCTCAGTGGCTAACGCGACCAACCAGAGCTCCAGCCAAACGTCTTCAACACCGATTTGTGAGCACCATACGCTCGTTCACTCACCTGTCTGTCGGCCTTTCAACTTTGCAACATGAATTTTTCTGCAAGCGGCCTATTCATTGCTACATGATTTAGGAGTTGATGCGACCATGTTGTTGTTCTCAGCAACGGAAACCTCTACATATAAATTCCAGAAGTTAACCGCCTCCAGCCGCAGCGCCTAAGCAGAGGGGGGGCGCGAAGATGCCCGGCCTTCCATGTAAGGGTCTTTGGGAAAGGGTTCAATGTTTACTCTGGCTAATCTTTACCTGTAGCTTCTGTTGATTTAGACGAATGTATCTCACGATTATACAAAAAAGAGCTCCTGGCGGAGTCAGTCATCGAAGCAATATGCGCCAAAACGAAGGAGCTGCTTATGCAGGAGAGTAACGTGGTGCATGTGCAGGCACCAGTTACTGTAGTAGGCGATATACACGGCCAGTTTTATGACCTGATAGAGATCTTCAAGATTGGGGGATATTGCCCGGATACAAACTACTTATTTCTTGGTATGCTCCCTGCATACGCCTTTCACGCCTTTCCATCCAAACCCATACTAATAGCTTCCAGGCGACTATGTAGATCGCGGCATGTTCAGCGTCGAAACCATCTCCCTCCTCGTCTGCCTCAAGCTTCGCTACCCAACCCGCGTGCACCTGATCCGCGGCAACCACGAGTCCCGGGGCGTCACGCAATCCTACGGCTTCTACACCGAGTGCTCGCGCAAATACGGCAACGCGAACGTCTGGCACTACTTCACCGACATGTTCGACTTCCTCACGCTCTCCGTCGTCATCAACAACGATATCTTCTGCGTCCACGGCGGCCTCTCCCCAAGCATCCACAGCATAGATCAAATCAAGATCATCGACCGCTTCCGCGAGATCCCGCACGAAGGGCCCATGGCCGACCTCGTTTGGAGTGACCCAGATCCGGAGCGTGACGAGTTCAGCCTGTCCCCGCGAGGCGCGGGATACACTTTCGGCGCGCAGGTCGTCAAGAAGTTCCTCGAAGTGAACGGGATGTCACATATCCTGCGCGCGCATCAGCTGTGTCAGGAGGGGTACCAGGTGCTCTATGACGACCGGTTGAGCACAGTGTGGAGCGCACCCAACTACTGTTATCGCTGTGGGAATATGGCGAGTGTGCTGGAGGTTAGCGATACGGGGGAGAGATACTTCAATGTCTTTGCGGCGGCGCCGGAGAATGATTTGGCGCAGAATACGGAGACAAAGGCTATTGATCCGGGGGCACTGCCGGAATACTTTTTATAGGGGAATATGGGGCGGATGGTTGGCGGGAAATGGGGTAGCGTTGATACACGCTCGATTGGGAGCAAGATGGAAGAGCAGATACCCAGCTTGGAACATATTGGAGGTGATGGGAAGCAACACACAGATGGTCGTTGTGGGGCATAGTTACAATACATGCATATAAATCAGATCAGAACCATTTCCATACTGTCTTGTAATTTTATTCAGTGTTGTGTAATTTCATCAGCCAATCGGCCCCGCCACAGTAAATGCCACCTCTCCAGCGCTCAATAAGCCAAACCGCTTGCCCATATATTTTGAACCTGTCGTATCTTTCCTATCTATGCGCCGTCTTCTAAGCAGCCTTTTCAATTTTTTTGCCATGTCATCGAACAATAGGATTCATTCTATGTTCACCAGTCCTTGGCAATGTCGAAGCTCCACTCGAATTCAAGATGCTTGTTCTTGTCATCGTCGACAAAGGAGGAAATGGCGGTGTAGTGGCCTCTAGCGAGCATGCCAGATGGTGCGTCTTCCTCAGCGACTATTCAAAATTGTTAGCCCGTGAATTATAATTGTTGTGCGAATCAGCCCCAACGGGGAAGGGTGCTTACATCTCTTCTCGTAGGTAGGCTTGTCTTGGGTATTAGGTGCGTAGCTTCCCTGTGCTTTGATTAGAACCATGTCGTCTGGTTAGTTGCATGGCGTCTACTTACAATCATCTCCTGGTCCTTGCTAACCCTGATGCCCTTCCTCTTCACGATCTGCACGTACTGAAGACCCGACAAGACCTCGTGCTGGACCTTGAACTTGGCAATCATGGTGAACTTCGACCCCTCCTTGATCTTGAATGGCTTGTCCTTCAGGGTGGTCTCAGCACCCTTCTTGGACAGGTCAATTGTGACAGGTGGGCGGCCCTCGGAATCCATCGTCAAGGAGAGAATGATGCATTGGCGGGGGTCGGACGGGTCGGAGGTGGTTGCGCCAGTGGAGAGACCGAGGGAGGCCTTGTAGCGTTGGAGGGACTCATCCTCAGCATCTGAGAGACCGTTAATATATATACCTATGTATTTGATGTAGAACAGCAGAATTGCGGGAAGTATGCCACTAATAGGGCGAGAGCGTCGAGTCCAAGACCACGTGCTGACAGCTTAGCAGTAGCGAGAAGACAAACTTTTACAAGTTTGAAAACCGTGGGACAACCAAATTCTGCGCATATAAAGAGCTCGTCGCTCCTGGAAAATCAAAGGAAATCGTGACAATTCGGGGCTCGGGGCTGGACCCCAGGTATTGAGGGATCTACAGGAGACGGGAGGTGGAACCACATACCCATATTCTGGATCTCATTCAGTGTCTTCTTCTCGCCGACCTTGAAGCCAGCGGTCTCCTCGGGGAGGGTGTCATGGTCGTCCTGGGAAGCCATGGCGATTGTTGTGTTGTAGTGTAAATGGGAGAGAAATATGGATTTGTTGATGTGGTAAGGTTTGGCACAACGCGGGGTCGTCGACACAGAGCTACCCGATAAGGAGACGAGGGGTGTTTTATATTGCTCACCGCCTCGCGGGGGAACCCCCACCCTCTACGTCACGTGTGGATATAAATAAATAAGGGAGGCAGGATGTGAATTACTGAGTTACAGAGTATTTGAGAATGTAAATATTGTAAATATTAGTCTATATTACCGTCGTCAAGAGAGTTAATGTCAACCAATGATGGTTTTCAAGCGTCTCACTCTCTAGCCTCTTATCCTATTTTGAGACCTCACCAGAGCGGCAAATCCAGGACTCAGGGTAAGGGATAAGGGTGTTAGCCGCGCACCAACACATGATAGATAAGACAACAGCATAAATATTCCCAAAGCAGCGTCAAACGCTCAATGTCTAGAAGCCCGGCGATGATACTAGATATGGAGCATCTAGAGCCAACCACCAAGCTTCGATCGCCTGCTGCGCCACAATCGGGAAGCGCCCGCCTCGACGTCATTGGCCTCCCGTGTCAAGTGGTGTGAGACGGTGGTGTCGAAATGTTGGAATTGGCGCCCCTCCACCAAAGTGTCCCGGCGCTTGGAAAGGTTGGATTGCGGCCCGCAAGTTATAAATCATTCATCATCGACACATAGCTGCAACTACATCACCATTTCAATCATTTCAAGCCATATTTTGAAACCTTGGGCGTACTCACACGACACTCACTTCTTCGACAACGCACCCCCACTACCCCGCTATCGAGTATCGCTACAGAACAAGCTGCAATGGCAACTTCCGAACCCAAGCTGCTGTATGCCGTCAATGGCATCAAGGCATACCACATACAGAATGGAACTGAGGAACCACTCACTCCTTCTGGTCCTCAGACCCTCTCTCTGTTGATGGTACCAACCACCTCTGAGTTCTCCGGCCTCGACAATGCCGATCCAGCCGCTGCTCCCCAGGAAGACTTCTACCTTCATCTCCATCTCCCTCCGGAGCTCGATCTCCCCCTCCCAGCTACCACTCAAATATACCACCAGCCACCAAACAGCTACCTCATCCCACGCTGGGACCTAGGCCCCGACAGCGGCGCCTTCACCCGCATCGAGTTCCCAGAACCAGGCAGTGTTAAGGGCCTACAGGAGGATGTCGATACCTTCGAAACTATACTTGCTCAATGCACTGCTTTCCTCGAGCGCGCCCCCGCTCCGGCAAAGGGCCTCAAGGCTGGCACCGCCAAGGGCAAGGGCGAAGCTCTGCCAGCATACAACCCCCAGGAGTTCAAGCCAGGAGAGGGTTACGTTCAAGGTAGTTCTAGCTCCCACCACGGCGGACAAATTGTCCTGATCGACGAAGAGAATGGAAGTGTCGTGGGTGAACTAGGCGAGGGATTCCATGTTGTCGAGGACAGCAAGATGCAAGCCGGTTCCAAGAGTATGTACTCCTGCCCCCCAATGACTTGGATCGACATTCTAACGCTGCCGTCTAGACCCCGTCATCCTCTCTCTCCCCGAAGACGGCTCCGGCAACATCAACGTCTCTCCCGTCTCCCAGGAATACCTCGAGATGGCCATGCACCCCGCCTACAAAGGCTCACGCATCGTATCCCGCGCAGCCGAAGCCTCACGCCTCATCGTCACAACCTCCTCCTACGTCGCGCAGACCCTCCAGTCCGGCGCAGACAGCTTCACCAAGAACACCAAGCCCAACACCACACCCATGACCTTCACTCCCACCACACACGCGCGCGTCCGCAAGATCAACACCTTTACTGGCTCCGCGGCTGGACTGTCCGCCAAGACTGTCGGACAGGTGAGCAAGTTCGCGCAGAACATCGGCGCGGGGGTGCTGCATAAGGGACCGAAGGCCCAGAAGGGCGTTGGGGCTGATGGGAAGGTGGATTCGAACTATAAGCCGGGGCTGTTGAATAAGAGTCTCATGGCGTTTAGCACTATTGCTGATGGCATTGATCAAGCTGGGCGAGGACTGCTTACTGGGACGAGCACGGCTGCTTCGACGGTCGTGGGTCACAGGTATGGGCCTGAGGCTGGGGAGTTGAGTAAGAACCTTGGGGGTGGGATGAAGAATGTGGGGTTGGTGTATATTGATGCCACGGGAGTGTCGAGACGCGCGATCATTAAGAGCGTGGCGAAGGGCATGGTTGTTGGGAAGGTTAGAGGGGGTGGAGATCTAGTGGTTGGAGGCGGGGATGGAGGTGAGCTTACTGATGATAAGGTGAAAGATTCTCCACCGAAGAACTGGAAGGAGTTGGAGGCTTCGCAGGGGAGGTATGTAGAGGGTAAGGATTACAAGATGGCTGGAGGACAAGACTCGCCTCTTATTGATCTTGGGGAGTCGGCCCCGCCGGCTTATGGCGGATCCGCGGCGTCTGCCGATGGGAAGAAGACACCTGTTGAGAAGAGGTGAGCTTTGGAGGGCAAAAATCCAGGATATAGGATAGGGTTAGTGAGCAATGACATGTACGCCATCGACTGGGTTCGATGAGCTGGGAATATGCGTGTGATATTTGAATAAATGAAGCTTGTAGAGAATCAAGTCTTATCTAGTCCTATTAATTGCTACGCTATGGTTCGTAAATATCTATCTTATATGCTCTTCATAACCCGCTCTCATTCTAGCAAAAATCGTAAGAACGCTCTCGCCACCAAGACACCGTCTTGTTTATCCTTTAATCTCGTCATGGCATCTTTAAATGACACATCGTCGATGATACCGCTTCCGTTGCGGGCTACTAGAATCTCTCCGAGGATCGTGTCTGTGAACTCTGGGTGCCCTTGGATTGTGATGACACGGCGTGGTATATACATCGCGTGGTTGATGCATTGGTCGGTATGTGCTAACGGTTCGACTCCCTCGGGGTATGCGGCGACTACATCGCGGTGCAGCTGGTGAATGGCCTGTAGACACATCAGTTAGCACTGAATCTTAACTCAACAAGTAGCTGGATTGGAGAAAGCACATACCAGTTTATCTTGCCCAAATATCTCCTTCCCAGCCGGCGTAAGTGATAAATCCGTAACGCTCAGCTCCCAGCCCTCATCGCTACGACCAACAGGAGCACCAAGTGCACGCCCCACGATCTGGTGGCCAAAGCAGACGCCTACTATCCGCACCCTATCCTGGGCGAGGATCTGCTTCACGTACTCGACGAGTTTCAGGATCCAGGGGTCGCTCTCGAAGGAGTTATGCCGCGAGCCGGTGATCAGGATGCCGTCGATCTCGTCGAGTGAGGGGGGGTATATCTCCTTCACGACATCGTAGGCTGAGAGGACGAGGTCGGATTCGGGGAGGGGAGGACTGAGGGAGGATGCTGCGCTGCGGAGGAGTGCTGTGAAGACGCCACCGTAGCCACCGTAGGTTTTTTGGGTGCCCGGGAGCGGGGTATCACACTCGAGGATAGCGATGCGTAGGGGACGTGGCGCCATTGTATCGATTAGGTAGATGGGGTATAAAGAGCGAAGACTAAAGGATGCTGAAAGAAGGTAGGATTCGAATGGCGGGGTGGCATATACGCTCAGCGGTATTGATCAGGTAATAGTTCGGAAACCGACAGCCGTTCTCGGGGAGGCGGTTCGGATTGGGGTAGATCGATAAGGTTCTTATCGGCGGCGTTGGGGTCAATCAGTCAATCGGGGGCGGACGGAGACTTGTTAGCCCGCTTCCAGGGCGGGGTAGCCGCTTGGCGAGTCATAAAATAAAGGGCGCCCTAATGCTCTAGACCCTTGCAACATCCACAGCACTTACTACCAAGCAAGGCAAGTCCAGCCAGCTAGTTTACAGATATAATTATTATAAACTGCTATATATACACGGCATATGGTTTATTTGCATACAGCCAGACACACAAATATCCTATCGGAACGAGGAGGGGGTTATATGACATACCGATGCGGACTGCGGGTAAGCAGCGGGATGTGCAGCCAGACCCGCGATAGCTTGTCCCTAGCGTATGCAATTTCTTGAAATGTGGGGGTTGTCGCCATAGGCACCCTGTGACTAACGCGGGCATTTGACTCCCTTCCCTTTCTTTATAATACGCCTTCCTGTGGGAGTGTGTGACAAAGGGTGAATTTTCCTCATTACCCCTCTTTCCTCCTTCAACCTTGCTGAGACAAGAAGCAGAGTTCGCCACGATGCCAAGCAGTGACGATGAGAACCTGGGGCAACCGTCGAGACGGCCGATAAGCTCCGATACCCATCACCGACGAGAGATCGCCGAAGACACGCCGCTGCTGCGAGCTGCCACCGATGTGCCGTATTACCACAGCACCGAGTCTCCGGATGAGACGTTCGAGGACAACGAACTCGCGGCCGATGTCGAGCTAGGGGACGATGACGAAACTCAAAGCGAGTATGAGAACCGGCTGGGACGCACGATCTCCTACTCGAGCCAAACGGGGATCGAGCCTGGGCCACTGGAGTCACCCATGCTGCGGGCAACCACAAGACGGGGACAAGATGGCAACAAAGGAGTTAATGGTATACATAGAAGTCGTGACAGCTCTGTTGCAACAGGAGCCGGACGAGATGAGGCTGGCCGAGAAGCTAAGAGCCCCTTTCATGGAGGGATTAGCCATCGCCAGTTCTGGCTGATATTTCTCGGCTTGATGGGCAATATGTTCATTGTCTGTTTCGATGCGACGATAATGGCGTCCAGTCATCCGGTTATCACGTCGTATTTCCATTCGTCGAACAGCGCGTCGTGGCTGTCGACGGCGTTCTTATTGACCTCAACGGCTTTCCAACCTCTGTCTGGTCGGTTGTCGGATACAATGGGGAGGAAACCGCCATTGATCTTTGGAATGGTCTTGTTTATAGCTGGAACACTTTGGTGCGCGCTGGCTCAGAGCATGACGAGCTTTATTTTCGCTAGGGCGCTTTGTGGTCTTGGAGCTGGTGCTACGATGACAATGGGAAGCATCATCACATCGGATCTAGTGCCAATTGAGATCCGCGGGATCTACCAGTCATATATCAATATTGTATATGGGCTTGGGTCAGCTCTTGGGGTGGCCACTGGCGGTGCCATGGCAGATCATCTTGGATGGCGGTGGGAGTTTGGAGTACAAAGTATGTCTCGTTTACCGTCTTCTATCGGAGATTTACTAACATCCTGCAGTTCCTCCTCTGCTACTTATCCTCGCTACATCTTGTGCTTTTGTTCCACGCAATCTTGGCCTGAGCCACAACAAGGAGAACGAGAGTTTCCTAACTGCCATGAAGACGTTCGATTATAAAGGATCGCTCGTCCTTACAGCAGGCTCGACCTTCCTAATCCTATCTCTGGTAAGCGCCCTGTATCCCACCTACAAACTCCTCTAACCAATAACAGAGTCTTGGAGGCAACATCTACCCCTGGACACACCCCCTCGTCCTCACCGCCCTCTCCATCTTCGTCGTCAGCACCCCCCTTCTCATCTACATCGAACTCCATGCCCCCCGCCCCATCATGCCGCTCTACCTCTTCACCCGCGCCCCGCGCGGCAACCTCATCTTCTCCAACTTCGTCAGCGCAGTCACCATCAACGCAATCATCTTCAACATGCCCATCTTCTTCCAAGCTGTCCGCCTCGAAACCGCCACCTCCTCCGGGCTTCGTCTTCTCGTGTCCGCACTAGCTGGCACAATCTGCGGCGTCAGCACGGGCTTCCTAATCACCTGGTCGCGACGCCTGAAATGGCCTCTCGTCCTCGGTGCAGCGCTCGTTTTCCTTGGCCCTGTGACGCTGACGACGATCGATAAGGATATGCCCATCTTTATTATCCTGGTATTCCTGGCGCTGGGGAGTATGGGACAGGGATTCCAGTTCCCGGGCACGTTCATGGCTATCCTGGCTGTGAGTGAGCAGGCGGAGCAGGCGGTGGTGACGAGTACGCTGATGCTGTGGAGGAGTTTGGGGACGGTGATTGGGGTTGCGTCGAGTAGTTTGGTGTTGCAGAACGCGTTGGTAAAATATTTGGATGCGTTTGTTAGTGGGCCGGACAAAGAAGAGGTGAGTTTATCATGGTTCCCACCTTACGATCTCCGTAGCTGACGTTTTGTTTCAATAGGTTATCCGCAAGGTCAGAGGAAGTATAGAGGCTATTGCCGGCCTAGACAAGCATTATAGGGACCAAGTCATAGCTGCGTATTCGGCGAGTCTGCGCGCTACATTCATCGCGGCCGGGGGAGTGGGACTCATCACCCTTATCCTCGTGCTTCCCATCCGGATGCCGAGGCTGGGGAAACGGAATTGAAGGAATGCCGTTTGCTGCGTGTGAGTCCAGTGAGTTAAGGAGGTGCATAATATTACTTATAAGAATGTGAAAGAAAGCCATGACTTATAGATAGGTTGATACCAATATTATTACAGATTTATTATAGAGGAGAGCTGTCTAACATGCTTAAAAGTTCTAATCCAACGTGTCGTCGATTCAAATACAAATGTCCTCACCCCTATTCGCAAAGCTTTTCGAAAAAACACCAACTAGCAATCCCATTACACCCTCCTTTCAAACACCACCAAAATCGACAAAACGCAACGAACCCCAACCCTCCAATCCCACCGCATCGCCAAACGAGCATCACAACATCGCCACGTCGTCCCCTCATCCATATCCATATCCAAACCCAAAAACCTCGAGTTCTCCCAATCAGGTGCTTAAAGCAAAGTCTTTCGCAATTGTTTGCCACGTACACTCCTTGTGTTCCGGAGAACAAGACACCAACGGCATGTCCGCACTCGGCCACTTCACCAAAACCGCGATATTCCCCGTCTTCACTCTGCTTGACGCGCCATAGTCAGCAAAACACTCCACGCACGCCGCACGGGGCCGGGGATTGCTACGTGCCCTCTGACAAACTTGATAAGCGGCAAGCCCTGGCGATAATGCACCTCGTTAACCACCCATACTGTCGCGAAAGCCGCGACGAACAGAAGCACGAAGAAGAGTAACTTCTTCATGAAACTCTTCCAGAGGGGAGTCTCCTTCTTCTTGTCGTTGTCTTCAGCGATCTTCTTCAACTCTTGCACACGCAGCGCGGCGAGGGACTCTTTTAAGGTCTTATCAATCCCCTCCGCCGCCGCACTCGTCATTCGCCTCCTCGAAGCGTGCTCATCGCACCCCTCCCTTGCCTCTTGCTTGCCTCTCTCGCGGATATCAGCGCGCTTCTCATCCTCCAAGTCCGCCACCCGCTCAGAATCCGAGTACGCGGTATCGTACTCCTCGCCCGACTCCCCCTCCCCGTCGTACTCGTCATCAGACTCGCTACTGGACTCGCTGAACGAAGAGAAGTAATGCTCCTCATGATCTTCGTACTCGAGGTCCGGCTCGATGGGGGAGAGCGGGGGAGGGGAGTAATCGTTATCCGAAGGGTCCGAGGCGGAGGAGTAGTCGGAATAATAACCCAGCCCCTCGCCGGGGCGATTGTTGGGCGAGGGCGAGCTGAAGGAGAGGGTTGCGGAGGCGGAGGCGGTGTAGCTGGAGGGTGGGTTGAGGGGCGGTGAAAAGGGGTTGCGTGGGGTGTTGGCGGGTTGAGCGTAGGGCCTGTTTGTAAGGGGGTTGTAGGAGAGGGTGAGAGGGTGGTAGCTCCTCTCGGAGAGGTGGTCAGGGGGCGGGACGAGTGGGTTGGGTAGGTTGGGTGCCCTGTCGTTGACGGGGTTGTAGGACATGTTGGGGGAGTCGTGACGGGATACCTCGGGGATTTTGGCGATGGTGATGCTTGTTTTGGTGTTTGAGGAGGGAGAGGGGAAAGGAGGGAGAGGGGAAAGGAGGGCGAGGAAGAGGAGAGATAATATATACGTGTCCATACTGGAAATCATCGTTCCATTGCTATTATCATGCCATGTCCTGGAGATATTTAGTTAAGTTCGGTGTGGGGAGGCTATTTTGGCATGCCCTGAACACGTAAATTTATAGAAACTAATTATGACACTATAGGTTTTCTTGAGCCAGTCTTGCAAATCTCTCAGTGCAGTTCTATGCTCTTAAATCGAGGACGGCGCAAATATATCAACTCCTAGTATCATTGTTCACAGAACGTGGCCTCCAACGCGGGCCAGTATTGGGCATTGGGTATCAGAATATGAGATACGCCCTCATTTTTTTGGCCCACTGTCTTGTTCGCCCCGTGTCTTAACACGGTTATGGACCTGCCGAGAAAGTCCTCGAACGATATTATGGAATGATATTTGTGGTCAGCTGTTTGATATCCTGGGCCAGTCTAGCCGCGACAGTGCTAACTCTACATCTCAGGACACAATTCTTTAATCAGATGAGGTTTTGGAAGCTAAAGAGGCTAACACTTGTGTATGGAATCTATATTTCACAGCTTTATAAAAGAAGGGGCGAACGGTGATTCGCTCCTGCCTATCTTAACGGTTACAATAAATGATAAATGAGGGAAGGGACGAATGCCAAACCGCTCTTTCCTCAACAATAACAATAAAAATAACATAAAAAGGAAGGAACGAATACTCGTTCGCCCCTTCCCTACCTGAGTGCAACATCCTATGTCATCTATAGCGGCACTAATAGTTTAGTCAAGGCACACGCCTATAAGTCGGCTCTAAACCAAATTCCCCCTGGCGTTCTCATATTACCATGGTATGGCTACAAAGTCACGCCTTAAACTTACAACTTGCAGCTTAAAATAGCAATCGTAACACTTTTGAACCAATATCGCAATACCTTTATTTTTTGCTAAAGTAGTAGACGATAAAATAGCGCTTGAAACAGTAGTTAATGGTTATGCTAAGCCTCACTACTCCAGAACCAAGCTTCAGCATATGGTGCCTGACATGTGCGGTTTTGATACCTGACAAGCTGCTCCATCCAAGCTTCCTTACACCTCCTCGACAAACCGACCGCACATGTAACCCTCCCCCCACCGACCCCGCTGGATACCTTACTCGGGCCTCTCGAGAGCTGTAAACGCACTAGCGCTGTGATGGGGGTTGTGCTCTGATTCGTGGGGAGTGGGATGGCGCATCCGGCGGCTGTGAGTGATAGGCGGGAGCTCATTCGGTACTGGAGGGGGCACGGCAGGAGGAGGTTCAAAGCGCGTCACTTGACGTGTGTGATGGTATGGCGGGGGAAGGAGGGAGAGTTCGAAAACTAGTTTTCGTAGTTGGGCATTTAAAATCTTTCCATATCCTGCATCTTGTCACTTGCACTACCCGCCCTGTTGATTTTACATCTTTCTTCGCATCTCCTCAGTTCTCAAACCACTGACCCCATCATAAACGCTCCACAGCCTCAGCCTCAGCCTTACCCCTCCCCTCCTTCTACCATTCCCCAGCTCCCCAGCCTTACTTACTTTACCTCACTATTTCTATTTTTGCACTCTCTATATGCTGAGCTGTCAACACCAGGCTCCCGACAAGGCTGTTCCCGATAAATTAGTTTGGTTACTGGCTCAAGGCCCAAGGCTGGACCCCGCGGCCCGTTTGGCGGGGCGGCGAAGCTAGCTACTGTAGCTCAGCCGTGTGACAGTTTACAGTATGGTGGTAGCCTTCTGATTTACCTCGTAGTGTGCCGGGCTGCACCAGCAAATGGCGGGTATTTCGACGGGTATTGGGAGTGCTACGGGATGCTAACTTACTGTTGTGTTGGGCAGGTTCCGCGCACTGAGAGCGAAGAGTAAAGCAGCGACAAACCTCAGGCTCTACACTGGAAGGATTTAGAAACGCACGCATCGTCGCGGGTGACTACAGAGGTAATAGTTCTCCAAACGACAACTCGACAGGTCGCTCGGCCTGGGCCTGTTGGGAGCACGAGCACGCGGAGTCGGACCTATCCAGACCTACCTTTGATCATCTCTCAAGGGGAGGGAGGGGCCGGTTGGATATGTGCGACCAACAACAGCTATCACCCCTTGGCCAAGTGCCGTTGGTCGCCAGGATCAAGACCCGGGTAAACCTGCGCAAAACGACAATCCGAGGGAATCGCGATCAAGTTCCTTACTTAGGATAAGCCTATAAGTCGCACGCACGGGATACACTGAGCACACCTTGAAGCGCCCAGTGAGTGTGCTCAGCGTGCATGCATGACAACCACGTCAACAGTTGGCTCACGGCTTCTACGAAATCGTGGTCTTACGCCTCGCAACGACGAGGATTACTCCAACGGGATACTGACGGGGCGGTTGAATTAGACTCTCTCACCCCACCATCACACGTCTTTCCATCCATCTTACCTCTCAAGCACATGGTGGTGGGGTGGAAGGTGTGGTGTTCTGGAAACGTGAGTGGCGGGGGGGCGGGGGAATATGTGTGTGGCTGGAGTGGGTGTGGCCAGTGAGGGAGGGAGGAAGGTTGCGACGGTGGTGTTCTTGGTGTTCTTGGTGTGGTGATGGGCGATCAGAGACCAACCGTAGCGGAGAACTGGGAGGCATCTGATTCGATCGGGGACTTGGGCTGCTTTGGGAAGGAAGGATGGTGGTGGGCGGTTGGAGAGAGAGATCGTGATGGTGGTGGTGGTGGTGGTATGAATGTGCATGGGGTATACAAGTACAGTACACCTCAGCGCAAATACGTACACCCCCAGCTGGAACCACCATCCACCATCTCTCAAATCGAGGCGCAGCACAAAACTGTGATCCAAGTAAGCGTTCGGATGCTGATCATCCCATCACCCATCGCCCCATTTTCCCAACACGAACCGAGGCAGCTACCAGTCCAGCGAGACAAGGACCACAGGACGACGGCAACAGCGACTCCATCGACGCATCGACGCATTAACGAGACAAATTACCAGTTTCGATGGGGCGGTGGCAAGGGCATACGAGGACTTTTGCGCATAGTGTACGCATCACCAGGGACGAGCGCGAAGGGGGAGTCCGGAAACGTCGGTCTTAGCTGAGCCGGAACCCTATTTTCCTGCGCTACCAGCTCGAGTGGTGTGAGTTTTGATAGTGTGTCGTGCGCGGCTTGTATTGTAACTGCCTGTTTTGTGGATATTTTAGAGTATGGCGAGGTTGGGCTGTGTCTGGCGGTCTGACGGTGCGGCGCGAGGACGGGCGCATACTTAGTAGGACACCGACACGGCGTCAGACACCGACTTGTGATGGGACACTTGTATTGTACTCCGCTTCCTGCGGCGTATGTCGTTCAGTTAACGGGCAAATTGAATAAGTTGAGGCTGTTTTGGGGCTGTAGCAGGCTGACTCTTTAAACATTGTTTGACAGGATGAGGAGGATGAGCAAGAGGTGCAGCTGGTGAGGCAGAGTTGGGGTATTTTTGGAAGGTAAGAAGGAGGATGTAAGGGATGTAAGGGATGTAAGAGGGATTATACTATCAGTATTACTGACTCTGTACTGACTCTGAGATGAGAATGACCTAAATGACTCTATATTATGGCAGGTTTGACTGTTGTAACTGGTGTTTGCGTTGGTTTGCGACAGGTTTGACAGGGCTTGCCTGTGATGTGATGACACTGTGGATTCTGTGGATTCCTGTTGGAGACATTCACAGCGCTGTTTGTACCCGTACCTTTTCGTAAATCGGGGAAGTCCTACCGTGTGTACAAGCCTGAGGGGGTCATCCTTGCAAAATAACAGTTCAGTCCAGTACCACCTACCCAATCAGCAACCACAACAGGAAATTCAAATCGCCCCAGTCCTGCAAGCCATACGCCTCCCAAGTCACATTTTATCCTGGTTTGTCCCAATTATCCCAATTATATCCGCCCACATATCAAGCTAACACTCTTGTTACAGTAGTACTCGACTACATCCCAGACAATCCGCACGCACCCTCACACAACAAACCCACTCATCCGTCCCCATCGATCCCCCGTCCCCGTCACCCCCCCCCATGCTCCATGCTCCATGCTGCCGCAAAAAATACATCTTGGGCTAGGCTGGGGGTGATGGAAAATGGGGCAGATAGATGGGGCACCGAAGGGGGTTGAACGAGGCATCTCGTACCAAGCACCTGCGCGCCTGCATCTGCAATACATATTGTCGCTGTTCGCCACATCCCGTCGTCCGCCCCCCTCCTTGAAGAAGAGAGTCCAAGAGTCTATATTATCAGAAGCAAAAGAACCAAAAGGAATTATATTTCCCACCATATACCCCTTCGTCGTCGAAACACACTCTCCCGCGTCTCGCCACTTCTGCATCGACCAGACAGCGCAAAGCACGTCGCATGCCTCTATATCACCTACAAACACCATATAAATACTCCAATGGCAGTCAGACCCGGCAGGACAACTTGCAACTGAATCACTGTTCTTCACTTCAATAACCAAACACACGAATCCGCATTGTAACATACCACCACTGCCTAACTGCGCCGCCGTTCACCGCCTGTCTCCAACCCCATAATATATCACCAACCTCACCCCCAACTTATACCAACACTAATAACCACACCCCCGCTCAATGCCATAAGAAATGTACACGCACAAAAATAGACAAGACAGCGCCCTCTCCCGCACCTCCCGCCGCAGCGATGACTCCTACACCTCCACCACCAGCACGGCCGCAACCTCCGTGTGCGACAACGAGCCCTCTCTCCCACCCCTAACGCGCCAACTCCGCCACAAGAGCACGCGCATCCCCCTCTCCTACAGCAGCGCGCGCTCCTCCTCCCCCTCCAGCGTCCGCTCATCTGTGCACTTCTACGAAGAGCCAGAGGAGTACGCGACAGACGACTACCCCACGCCAAACTACTCGGCATACTCCCTACCCCCGCCGGTTCAGACAACTATCCCCACAACCCCCCACGATTTCGCCTCCTACTTCCCCTCCCACCGCCGCCTCACCATCGCGCACGACGCCTCCGCAGAGGACCTTTCGATGAACCTTGTCATCACCACCGATTCCGCCTCTGAGAAGCTCCCCGTGCAGCTCTTCCACCTGCGCATGCACGATATCCCCACAAGGGCATTCAGTCTGCGCCGCTACTGCCGCGAGTCGGGGAGGGAGGTGTGCCACAGCGTTTTGCGCGATGGCGAGGCGATGGGGAAGGTTAAGCAGACTAAGCACCCGAAGTTGCAGCGGTCGATGTCGACTGCTCTCGCGACGGTGACGAGGTCTGGTGTTAAGCGCGCGGATTCGTGGGGCGCGCCGACGGGTGGTTCGCATAAGGCTTCCTACCCACCTCCCGCACCGCTTCTTACTATCCCATCCCGCCATGACTCGGGGTATGAAACGAATTCAGATGATGAGAGTGATTTCTCCTCCTCCGAGGAACCTGAGTCCCCCACCCCTGCCTCCCAAAAGAAGGGAAAGAAGAAGACAAACACCACACACCTCGAATTCTCAAACTACGCACACGTCGACCTCACTCGTCGCGGCTCAGCCGCCAGCGGTAAGCACTGGGACTTTGAGTACTGGGGCGTCCCCTATGCGTGGAAGAGGGAGGGAGAGTCGTATCACCTTGTCCCGCACTCATCTGGCGGCGCAGGAGGCGCAGCAGTAGCGCATATCGTGCCCGACGTTCTGACGCCAGCGCAGACGCTTGAGGAAGCTAGGGAAGGCGCGTGGGTCCCCAAGTGTAGTCTCTGGATCTCGGACCCGGCTATCCTTTCTGGAGGCGACGTGGCGGATGTGGTAGTAGCTACAGGCATTATGGCGTTAGTGGATGATAAAGCGCGTGGTGGTTCTGGGAGACAGGGACGGTATAGAAGGAGTATTAAGGTGCCTATGAGTCCTGTGAAATTGGATTTGGAGGTCGTGAGTCCGAGGGAGATGATGAGGAGTGTGTTCCGCAGGGGGAGTAGGGATGAGAGACCGGGAACCGCCAGGCCGGGGACGGCAACGGGGAGGAGAGAGGAGAGTCGGTTGAGGTTTGGGGTTGAGGCTTGCTAGGATGCACATATAAAAGTGGGTTTGCACATATTTACCTGGGAGAGTAAGATAGGTGGGATGGGAAGGGGTGTTTTGGTGTTGGGACGGGGAGATTTACTATACATACCCTCCTTTGTATACGCCCTCGCGGGTGGTAGGGGGTTTTTGATGATTTTACGATACGATATGTTTTATGATAGATAATGATGATGGTATTACTATATTTTACGGAAAAGTGCATCCTATTGTCTGGTGAGTAGTGTTTTGATATTCGAAGCCTATCTCAGAGGAGAGATATGGGGGAAAGGGGGAAAAGGAAAAAGGGGGCACAAAAAGTCCCCCTCCGAGCGATATTCTTTGAGCCCAAACCCGGATGAACCGTTTATACCAACGGGTATTGAGACTACGAAAGTCTACGGGGATGACAACAGACAGGTGCTCTTGTATAGCTCGTAGGTGGAAGAGGTGCCGAGGACGTCTCCGTTGGGGTATTTAATGCGTTCACTTCTGATGCTTCATAGATTCTTCTGACAGGGTGTACGACGACGAATACAAAGGTAGGATTGTGCGGGGACGGGGCAGGGGGGTTTTTGCTTGGTGATGCTGTTCCTGTCGGTTTGGGGGTTTTGTCGGTTGATATTGTTGTCGTCGTCTTGATGCTGTTGCCGTTTTGATGCTGTTGTCGTTTGATTCTGTAGTCTCCTGATGTGGTGCTTCCGTTTCTAGATATCGAGAAAATTGCGCTTGCTGAGCTGACTTGATAGAATCACTCATTCCTCCCATTGAGATGTTTGATCTCGTAATAGAGCGGCGCCTCGCCTTGTGTCGGTAATTGAGGTTGGATATTTGTTCTGCGCTGAGGAGTTGCTGGGAGGGAGTATAAAGGAAGGGGGTGCGGTGGGAGAGGGAGTATGACGGGAGATTTGATAGTTTATGCTGAGATATTTATGATATAAAATAACTACCTCCACTATATCCACACCCAAAGCCATCCCAGAGGTTGTGATTCCGACATCGAATAGGCATCTCCACTGGGTTCTGCCATTAGGGAGATAGCAGAAAGTGGCTAATAAACAGCGTACTTCAATACTCTCCCATTCTATATAAACCTCGTAGGGGACACATAACAACACTCAGTAAGGCAAATAAAGCTAAAAGAGAGTTCGATGTGGGCGAGTCCAAAGTGGTGTGGCTGGCATGGAGAGGAGGAGGTAGGGGGGTGTATTGCGGTATGATGAGGGGGCTTTGCGGCGAGGTGGTGGGGGGAGACGCTGTTGTCGGTTGGATGCTGTTGTCAGTGAGATGCTGTTGTCGTTTGATACTGTTGTTGTCATTTGATCATGTTGTCGAATACCTATTACTGACATCGGTCGAAGCCACTTACAATTCCCACGAGTTAACGAGCCTAATAACTTGAAGAGGGGCCCTCCCCGACAGAGCTCCACTGAGGCAGCTGCCCCCTGTTAGAAATACAAAATCCTGCCTCTATCTCATTGTATCATATGTTCTTTTAAGAGGCATTACTAGTTTCTCTTCGCATATGTGAGGACGTGAAACTCATAATTATGGCTTTAGCTTTGCGTGTTTGCGTTGGTGTACAGCCGCATGGCCAGGGCTAGAAGAGAGATGGGCAGGGAAAGGGATATCAGGGGTGGAAGGATTATAGAAGCCCCTGGGGGCTCATGATAGCAATGACAACGACAATAGAGTCATACAAGAGTCACCGCACACGTGCCCATCTGCAAGGCATACACATGCACCTACCCCGTCATCTACAACGCACACATCATCGTCACGATCAAACTCATATCAAAGCGGTTTCATGATCTCTATTCCTCTCGCTCAACAGACAGCAGCAGTCAAGTCTAGCCGACTGGCGCCTGGAACGTCCGTGCCGCACGAAGGCAAGCAAACAAGCGAATCTATCCTCCTATAAACAGACGGTATGGAACACAACCAAGCATTGTCAGATGACGACAATCGCTTATTTGATGCCCTTGAGGTGGACGTCGAAGATGAGGTCGGCCTTGGGGGGGATGGCTCCGGGGTAGCCGCTGGGGGGTGTTAGTTTCTGCGCAACATTCTTTCTCTCCTTCCCGTCTTTCTCTTTTGTGAGAGGAGGAGCTTACCGGTCACCGTAGGCGTAGTCGGAGGTGATGTCCAAGGTAGCCTTCTCGCCAACCTTCATGTCGACGACACCCTCGTCCCAGCCGCGAATGACGCGACCGACACCGATGGCAGTCTCGAAGTCGCCCCTTCCGACGGAGGAGTCGAACCTAGTAGAGTCTCGCGTTAGCTTGTGCTCACCTCGGGGCTGATTGATAGCTGTGATAGCTGTCGAAGGAGAAGGGGGGAGCTTACTTGGCGCCCTTTCCGCCGGAGGCGTCCTTGAGGTAGCCGGTGTACTCGATGACGACGGTCTGTCCCTTGGTGGGGTTGGCGCCGGTGCCCTCTTGAGTGGTGGTCTTGGTGACGGCCATGATAGCTGAGGTTTGAGAAAAGGTTCTGGTGTTTGTGAAGGGGAGTCTGGTGATGGGTCTAGTGGTAGTAGTAGAGAGGGAGGAGAGACGGGGGGCGAGGCGGGAGAACATATTATCG
>JPJZ01000129.1:0-46186 GCA_000750815.1 Pseudogymnoascus sp. VKM F-4516 (FW-969)
CCCCTCCCCCAACCCACCCCTCAAGCAACAGTCCACTAACCTCCCCTCCCTCACAGCAAGGATCTCAAGACCGCCATGCAAGATAAGGACAAGAACAAGCTCAACGTGCTCCGCGCGCTGCTCTCGCAGTCCCTCAACGCCTCCAAGACCAGCTCGCCGATCGTGACTGATATGCAGATGCTGGCGCTTGTGCGCAAGAATGCGGCGGCGAGCAAGCAGGCTGCGGCGGAGTTTGTGGAGGCGGGGCGTCAGGATTTGGCGGATAAGGAGGCGGAGCAGATGAAGATTATGGAGGAGTATATTGGGGAGGTGAAGACGGTGGGGGAGGAGGAGATTAGGAAGGTAGTTGGGGAGGTGGTGGATGCGTTGAAGGGGGGTGCGGAGGGGGCTAAGTTGCAGATGGGGGAGGTGCTGAAGAAGGTGTTTAGTAAGGAGGTGTTGGGGGAGAAGAATGTGGAGAGGGCGGATGTGGCGCGGATTGTGAAAGAGTTGTTGTCGGCGAAATAGAGGATGGTTAGGGGAAACTGAGTGGGGGTTTGTACGATGCTATGGGGTGCTGACGTGGCCGGGAACAGAATATTGCAAGTGCCATTGAGGCATTTATTGTACAGTACATTTTATATACATCTAATGAGACGCTACTCCTATCCAGCTATGATCACCGGATCCGCCCATTTTGGCTCATTGTGTAAACTCCACAGGTCGCTTCATCAAGAGCAAACTTTCTTGATAGACATGGATATCATTAAACCTTTTCCCCAAACGCCGCTCAATACTTCATGTTATTCAGAAAACAATCCATCATGCAATACCATCCTCGTCAGTCCTCAGGCCACTGAATGGTGTTCCTTGGTTCGCCGTGCTGAGCCTGGCGCAAAGGCCGAGTAGCACAACAGTTTCGGTAGCAGCGTAGTGGTTGAGACTATCCAGCAGAATCTGGAGATGTCTGCTGAAGTTGTATTCGTATTTGTGGAGTGTCTCGTTGATTTTCTCGAGTCTGGCGGCCTCGCTGACCTTTCCGGCACTGGACGAGGTTGAGTCGGAGTGTCGTGCGCTTCGCTCATCCTGGAAACGTTGCCATTGCTTCTTGCTCATGTTATTAGGTTTGTTGGGACCGTTCAGGTCTGTATCGGTCTTCTCCAATTCCCTCGAAAGCCATGCCGTATAGCTGGCGAACATGGAGCAAGTTTGCATAAGTTTCGAATGTACCTATGACTTGTCAGTATGTGATATAAGTGATGTTTGATAAAGCGACTACATACCCTCAATAGCCTGCTATTAGTAAGCATACACTCCTTTAGGCAAGTGTCAAGAAAGTCGACGTGATCCTGCATCAGCTCATCCACAGTGCGGCTCGCTGGCTCGGAGCCATCCTTGTTCTCGTCCTTGGTCTTTAGTCGTGCCATGAGAGCCTGCCAATTCGGCTCAATGACTTCAGCAGTGCAGAAGTACAACAGCTGCTGTACAAACACAAGCATACGAGCTCGTAAAGTCCAAGCCCTTCGCTTCCACATCTCGATGGGCCTGTGAGAACTCTTGTGAGTCCACACCGTTGCTCGGTTGTGAGTCTGCCAGCTCGAAACGAGCTGTTGCTCCAGATAGCGGAGCGAAAGCAAGTATCGAAATAGAGCCTGGTATCTCCATACTGTCTTGCGACTGATAACTAGAGATACAGGGAATGGAACCGAGTAATCCAGCTGAAGAGATGTGTAGCCAATAGCTGACTTCTCTGTCTCTGCGGTCGTCTGCGCTGGGGCCTGGAATTTCTCGCCTTCTTCTATGCCAGAGATATTGACGACTCTTGTTAACGAGTTGGTCAAGCTTATGTCGTTCATCTCAACCTTGACATCCTCCTTGAAAGGATCCAGGGCAGCAACACTACCAGGCTGACGTAGAACAAGATCCAACAGTGACTGCAGCTTGCTTGTGTTGACAGCTTTGACTGGCTTTCGAAGCTCAGATGTTCCCAGCTCAAGGAAGTATGAGAAGAAATCGGACTGGTCCAAGAAGAAGTAATGCTTCAGTGATCTCAGGCGAGCAGGGAGCGCGTGGGTTGTGAGTAACAGTCTCAGAAGCGACTCGTTGGCGTGTGCGTATGCGCTGTTGACGTTGTCCAAGAATCGATTGTCGTCGAATGACCTTGGCACGTCCTTGACGGCCTTGCTCACATCTACCCCACCACATTCCCTGACAACATTGAGATACTTTCCAGCCAAGAGGACCTTGTCTTTAACAGCCTCTAGCTGCGGAGGCACATCCTGCTCTCGGACCGTGTATCTCCGTTCCCAGTATTCGTCCGTGTAATCCTGCTCCAGTCTCTCACGCTTGATGCTCTTTTGCTCCTTAACCAAGAATTCCGCATGCGGGTCTTTTATGCTTCCATGATGGAGCCACTCATTCAACATCATCATATAAGGTCGGCTTGCATCGCGCAGCAAACCAGTCAGCAGCGTTCGCGCTGCCGGATCTCCCGACATAGTTTCGAGCCTCCGTGTGATCAACCCCAAGACGTTCCCGCCTTTGCAGATCTTCTTGCCAGGTATGCTGCCTGGTCCAAGATCGCCGCCTTCTCGCAGGGTCTCCAAAATATTTTCTATATCGTCGAAATCGCCCTCCGAGTCCTCCAAGTCCTCTTCTAACAGGGAGTTCCGTTTTAATATCTCGTGGGCCAACGAATAAACTTGGAACATCATATGACTCGTAGGAAGAGTGTGGAGGTTGAGCACATGTAATGTAAACGAAGGGTTCGTGAGGAACTGCGTCTCCAGCTGTGCGATCAGAACGAGGTAATCTTGTAAAAGCTTCCGTATAGCCGCGCAAAGAGCGTGGTTCACGGCCCCAAACTCCTCCCGGCTCTGCACTTCGACAAATGCCTCCACGGCCATGTAATGAGTCGCCATCTTCAACATGGTTGTCGTAAGGTCCCGCAAACTCGGATCTAGGCCTGGGTGTATTTTGAACGTCGGGCCCGCAAGACGTTCCTTCTCAGCGCTGGGATTGTACGACGGCGCAAATCGGATATACTGTCCTTCGTAGCCCATAAACACGAACAGTAAGTCTTCCAGAATAGACGACTCCTGCGCATCCAGCGATAACTCCTGCAGAGGCCTAGGCTGCAACGACTGCGGCGCCTGGGAAGCCAACGGAGGGATCGAGATCCGCGCAGCTAACGGCGCACTCGTGTGTGGTATCAGGACTGCTTGAGGATCCCAAGGAAGCTGCTGAGGCTCAGGCTTGCTCGGTACCGGTTTAACATCCGGGGTAGCATATCTCGTGCGGTCGACGGGTCGTGTCCTGCTTGTCGGCACCACTTGGGGCGGCTGTCGTCGTTCAGGGCTTCGTGGACGTGAAGAGAGGGTCTCGCGGGTGGTTACTTGGTGGCGCTCTGTTCGTCTCTCCTCTACTGTTCGGCTGGAGCGCTGCGAGTGCGAGCCCGATGGCATGCGCCTGTGCTGGGGGACGCCTGGCGCATTCTGTGGCGATTGTGATTGTCTTCCATCTCTGTCGGTTTTGCTTGCTCCTCCCAAAGTCGAAGCCAAGCGGGCTTTGGAGCTCAAAACATTCTCGCCGGTGGCCGTCCTCCTGTCACTAATTGTTGCAGCCCTTTGGTTCGAGGATGAAGACATTCTACGACCGTTTAGTTATCATTAAAGTCGTTAAAATGCGTTGGTTCCATGGAAAGAAATCGGCTCAGCCTCGTCTTCTTCTCGTCGATTTGGTGACGCGTGGGGTAGCGACCAGACACACGCGCCTCGCGGGTTCGCTAAATCTGGGCTGCATGTCTCGCTCTACCTAGCTCACTTTAGCTCCATTCGACACAGCTTCGTGGACCAGTGCCTGCCTTGCCATCATCCAGGACCCAAGCTCGATTTCCAACAACCTCACTCCCATTTCTTCTGTGATACCCAGGCAAACAGAAACCTCACAAATCTCGATAACATCCATCTAAAGCTACGGTTTACATTCACAACACAGCGATCGCCTGGTAGAGTCCAGCAAGCAAGCAATCATGTTTATCGCACGTTCAGAATATGGTGAGTAGCCACCCAGGTGGACCTAGAATCCTCACAACTCGAGCTCCAAACTAACAATCTTGACAGATCGAGGGATCAAGTAAGCTCCTCTCCCCTCTAATCCACTTCTACAACCATACCCTCACCCATCCCACCCCCCATGTCCGCCCCAATCCGACCCAACTAACGCACCCTCAGCACCTTCTCCCCCGAAGGCCGCCTCTTCCAAGTCGAATACTCGCTCGAAGCAATCAAGCTCGGCTCCACCGCCATCGGCGTAGCCACCGGCGGCGGCGTCGTCCTCGGCGTCGAAAAGCGCGTGACCTCCACCCTCCTCGAGACCTCCTCCGTCGAGAAGATCGTCGAAATCGACCGCCACATCGGGTGCGCCATGTCCGGCCTCCAAGCCGACGCCCGCAGCATGGTCGAGCACGCGCGCGTCGAGTCGCAGAACCACGCTTTCAACTACAACGAGCCGCTGCGCGTGGAGAGCTGCACGCAGGCGATTTGCGATCTGGCGTTGAGGTTTGGAGAGGGCGCGGATGGGGAGGAGAGTATTATGAGTAGGCCGTTTGGGGTGGCGTTGTTGATTGCGGGGTTTGATGAGGATGGGCCGCAGCTGTATCATGCGGAGCCGAGTGGGACGTTTTATAGATATGATGCTAAGGCTATTGGGTCGGGGTCGGAGGGCGCGCAGGCGGAGTTGCAGAATGAGTTCCACAAGGTAAGGGTTCCTGTGATATGAGGGAGGGGAGAGAGAGAGGAGTGATTGCTAATACGATTGGTGTAGTCTCTGACAGTCGAGGAGGCCGAGACGTTGGTCCTGAAGACGTTAAAGCAGGTCATGGAGGAGAAGCTGGACTCCAAGAACGTCCAACTGGCGAGCGTCACCAAGGAGAGGGGGTTCCGGATTTACACGGACGAGGAGATGGCTGCGGTCGTGGAGAGATTACCATCGAACTAGACTAAGCTATGTATTTTATGATAGAGATTGGAGTTCCTGAAAAAAACAAAGTTACTGGCACCTGGATATATTATGCTGATGGAGAGAGATGGAGGATCGTGAGGTCGTAATTTTGGATTGCACACTATTTTAACGCCCCGTGGGTGCGATGGGACCCCAAACACCACAAATGTCACCTTGCCTCCTTTATCCATACTCCCAAAACCATGCATGCTCATGCATCTTCCTCGTCATCGCTCTCTAGCTCCAGATTCCCAAAGTGGTCCGTGATGCCAAGTATACCAACGGCGAATTGGACTCTCCCCACCCTTTCAGTGCTCTGAGGATGGGCATGTGTCTCCTCCCCAGCAGTGATCTTCATCCGCTCCATTCTCTGGCCTGCTCGACTCCACACTTTGTCTACGGGGGCCTGCTCCGTATACCGAGTATAAGGGGCCCCCCGACCCATTTCCGCGGCCCTTGTCCAAGACGTCTCGCAGCCTTTGGCGATGTGGCTGGCCGTCTCGAATCCAGTTAGACGCTCAATATCCAGCATCCGCTGAATAATCCAAGTCCGCTGATCCTGATCTTGAATCTAAACATACATTAGCGGGCTGTATAGGAGGTTAAAAAGGGAAGATACATACCTGGACTCCAGCGACAAAGAGGGCAAAGCTAGAGTCAGTGAGGGCTGCACCCGTTCCAATGTTCACTCGTGTGGCCGTCGACGTATCAGCCGTAATACCCGCTGATATCCGACCAATCGTATTCGCAAACAGCCCCGTCTCCCGAGCAGCAAATCCAGCTGCCATCATGGCTGATGGGGGCATTGAGGGGTGCGATCTGTGGCAGACAATGAGGCCCATGTAGTACGTGAGCCACATCAAAGCGATACCGTACGTTCGGTATTGAATCGCCGGTCCGAAAGGCGAAAGGATTTCTTGGGCATACTCGGGTCCGAGGGGAGCGAAATCCGGTCCTAGATGCTGTTCGAACATGCCGAACACACTTCGTATCCCGTGCCACTCTTCCTCGGCCTTGGCAGTCAGCTCGCTGAGGCGTTCGTCACCATCATCGCTATTTGCCGGCGGTGAGTCTTCACTTGTTGGGCTAAACCCTCTTGGTAATGAAGCTTTGCGAATTCCTGGTAGCATACCCGCAAATGAAGGCATTGGAGGCATACCGCCTGGAGGCATACCGCCTGGAGGCATACCGCCTGGAGGCCCTGGAGGCCGTGACATTCCTGGTCCACCCTGAGGCTGCTGATTGGGAGGCATTCCTGGCATGGACATTCCTGGTCCACCTTGAGGCTGCTGATTGGGAGGCATTGGTGGCCCTGGAGGTGGTCCCCCAGGGCCATTTGGAGGTGGCCCAAATTGTCCTCTATTGGCCGCCATTGCTCTCTTCTTGCGTCTCACGTCTTTTGCGGCAAAACAGCAGAGTCTACCTAGCAACAGCACTAAATGGTCAAAGGTACCATATCTGCAGAAGGTCAGCAAATCATCAATCCAACAGGAAATGTGGGTTATCATACACAGCATCACGGCGACCTAGGGGTGCTCGCGGAGGACAGTGACTCCATCTATCGTAGTTTAAACTAGGCCGTTAGTATTCGCGTATGTTTTCTCAGAGGTTGAAAACTTACAATAGCTTGTTTTGGCTGAGAATGCTCTGAAAGACGTCCTGCTTGGTATACCACCAAAAAAGATCTTGTTGGGTATCAAATAGCTCCAGTTCCCGCGGCGTATACCTTTTATTTCCCATATACGCCGCATCAGGGTCCTCAATAATCTCTCCGTATTCGGCATATCTGATCTGCTTCCCCATTATAATTCCCACGAGATTCTCGTCAACTTCATCGTTCATAGAAAATTCCGAGTCTTCCATTCTATCATCGCCATATATGACTGGGGTATCTGAAAACATGTCGCCGCCATAATTTAAATTCTGGGGTGGGAACTTTTCCATATATGCCTTCTTGGTCTTTAAATATCGAGTGATTCCAGCAAAATCGATCTGTTTAACCAGCTGATGTGCTCCCAGCAGGTGGTCGCACCATTTACTGTGGTCTGCAGAGATAACCTCGTAAAATCCAAGAAGTAGTGTGGTGGCTAAAGTTGCTAGCTGTTTGCGCCTTGTCGAGGAGCCAACATTCTTCGCTAGCTTCCTAATTGCGATGTGGTAATGCCTCAGTGATACCGTGATGGGTCCGTTTTCTAGCTTTGCGATGTGGAGACTTGCCATGGCCAGCATTGCGTGGCAGAGGGCATGGTTTCGAAGCGCAATAGTAGGCATAGTATCTGGAACAAAGTATTAGTGTTGGGATTCACGATGTGAAGTTTGTGGCTTTGTGACTTACAAGACCAGATATGCTGCTGAGACTTTGGTACTGGGTTGCCTCGAAACACAATGGATGGATTCGCAGGGTGACGTTCAAACATGGACAAACTCGGTGCAATGACATTCACGAAATGGCAAAATATACCCGCCGCAATAGGATTGCTCAGCGGTGAGTCTCGAGATGAGGGGTGATAGCTAGAAAGCATGTTCGGGCCGTAGTTTTCTATCACAGAGTGATATGTGCGGATCCGTGTATCCTCTCGAGTTTGCGCCGCTTGAATAGCCATAACCGTTGCTAGCTCATTGTCTCTTCTGAGCCTCTGGATCTCTCGTGATCTAGGATCAACATCTGGCCTGTCATTGAGTTGGTCTTCGTCCTCCTCGTCGTCAGACACATCAAATGGATCACTCTCATCATCGTCTTCGTCCTCCTCGTCTGTTCTATGTATTGGATTCCTTGTGTCATAGAATTCGTTGGTGACTGGCTCGTAAGGCGATGATAAACGAGGTTGGGCTTCTTGGTTCCAAGAACCTTGCTGGATTGAGCTTTGGTATTCTTGTTGGTAATTTTCTGTATGATTGAAGCTGCCCGCATGTTGCCCCTGGGATCCTGAGGAATGGTTTGTCAGGTCCGCACTTTCAGTGCTTGTGTCGCGAGCTTGCTGCATTGGCGTGTTATCCATATACGAAACGTTGGCCGTCTGGGCTTGAACTCCGTACATTTGCTCGTACATGGACTCATGTTGATATTGATACGGCTGGTGGGATGTGATATACTGGGTCTCCACGGGATCAGAGGCCGCCGAGCTAATCATGGGATTGCTCCATTGCGCCGATGCTTGTCTTTGCGTCCCTTCTTGGCTAAGGTCTGATTCCCGTCGCAGAGGATTTGGCGTGCTCTGCTGCGGTTGGAAGGTGGCGGGATCGTTGTGAACGAAGCCCTGAAAGACAGCTGTGGGCAAGGTTTGTCTGCTGGAGTCTGATTGTGAAGCACTTCCGGACCTGGGCGGGGCGCCGTGTTGTGACCCTCCTGGCGGAACTCTTGATTGTGTAGGTCGGCCATGAGTCCCCAGCGAGCCCTGCTGTCGTATGGGCCTTGCAACGAATCCCGAGTGAGTCGCAATGCTGCTGGTTGGGCCTCGGTAGGTGTTCAATGGATCTTTGAAGATAACACGTTGGTTATACCCCTCACATTGGCGCTTCGACTTGATGCAATTGCCACAGGTTGGGCGCTCTTCGCCGCATTTTATTCGTCGTCGGCGGCATGCTAGAGGGCAGTCAGCTCTGCGGCAGTAGATGGAGTCCGTGAGGGCACGATAAGGATATGAAACTCACTCAGGCAACCCGTCTTTGTCCTCCGTCGCGACGATCGTGCATTGGCGGTGGTGTTTGTGGCAGATGCCTCGGTGGGGGCATCTACAAGCGTCTCGTCGTCATGGCTAGTCCCCTGGTGTAGCTGGCCGGTAGGTCCGGCGTCATTCATAGCTTCGGCTGGGTTGGGTTTGGACCCCTACGGGGCAATCACAGCAGGCGCATTGTGGGAAAGGAAGGATTCAACGATGTTGTTGGTCAACTTGGCGTGCGGAGAAGAGGGATAAATAGGAAGGATGGCATATGGGAGCAGAAGGGGCTATGAAGTGCATGGGAGAGCAAGGAGGGTGAGGATGTCCATGAATCAGATTCTGGGGTGGGTTGTGTGTTGTGTGTTTGAAGTGGATTGAGTGTGGTAAGTTGTGGTAAGTGTGCTTTGTTGGAGTAGTATTGTGGTGAAACTGATATGCTTGGGACCATTATTGATTGTGGCACTATCCGTTATAGGGCGGGGCGAGGCTATTGGGGGCGTGCGTTAGTGCAGATAGTGCAGTTTACTGCGCAGTTTACAGTACTGTACATGGTGATTAGTGTCATTCATGTCTTAGTTCCCGTAGAAGATTGGAACAGAATTGGACGGATTGGACAGATTGGAACAGATTGGTCGCATCGGAGATTTCGGGAGGGAATGATTGTGGCTCATTTGGGTTTTTAAGTCTGGTGGCTCTTTCCGCATCGACTGTGCAGGCCATTGATGCATTGGAGAGGGGTATCAAGGGCTTGTTTGCTTGTATCTTAAGCAGCTACCAGCCAGCAGATCAGTACGTGCATGAGTCTGCATTCTGGAGTATGGCGGAGTATGGCGGAGTATGGCTGCTGCAGTGGTGATGGGATGCACCGTACATTCCAAATAGAACAATCCTCGATCGAGGAGATACTACAGTTCAACAACCAGTCAAGGCGATGCCGATGAAACCATACCGTATATCGTATGCCGTATGCCGTATGCCGTATTCCGTATACTTGCAGCTAAGTCAGTGAAGGCACGGTGCTGCGGTGAGAGAAATTGTGTAGAGTATGAGTATAACTGCACACACACGCACACACTCAAATGCCATGTATGGACACACAGCACACAGCACACAATATCCAAATCTTTTTTTTGAGTATCTTACATAAAGATATGCATATATGCATATATATAGAATATAGAACCCAATTATATGGCACAACAACAAGACTACGCCTCCCTCCCAGCAGCACATCCCTATCCTATCCCCTCCCCTCCCATCCCATCCCATCCCATACCATTGCTACGGGTAGATGCACATAGATGCACACATATGCATACCCACGACGCAGTCGACCTATCACATCAT
Organism: Pseudogymnoascus sp. VKM F-4516 (FW-969); assembly: GCA_000750815.1. Taxonomy (NCBI): domain Eukaryota; kingdom Fungi; phylum Ascomycota; class Leotiomycetes; order Thelebolales; family Thelebolaceae; genus Pseudogymnoascus; species Pseudogymnoascus sp. VKM F-4516 (FW-969). The sequence goes on from JPJZ01000129.1 coordinate 9,987, forward strand.
CTCCCACAAAGGGCGCAGCCCCCCTCAGCTTTCCCTTCCCTTTTCCCCTCATCGGGAATGATGCCAGCTGAAAGTAGAAAGAAAACGCCTTCTCGAAGTGCCTAAAGTGCATACTACGGTAGAGTCCCTAGTTAATCCCGCAGAGAAGGGGAAAAAAAGAGAAGCTACTGCAATGAGTGCACGTGTGCGTGCGCGTGGAGTCTATTTCGGGTTCTTGAGGTTCCCCAAGCCCCCCCCTCCCTCACTCACACCACTTCACGATTCTAGGCCTTCCCAGACCATCACTAATCCCATTACTACCCCCATCTCTCAATCTCTCAATTGCATCCGCAGTCCGCGGCAGTCATTCTCCAGAAACATACTGCGTCATCTGCTCATCTGTCCATCTGCACTGCATAAGGATAATATGTAGATATACGTGTTTCGAATAGGGACGGGGACGAGCAATATCGATCAAGGATTCTCCACGATACACAGCAGGGAAGATAGGATGGATGGTACTTGAGTACTGCTGTGCAGTACAAAAGGTACTTCACAAAACCCCCCGTCAGATCGGTTCCTCCCGGATTTTGGCCTGAGGCGAGTCTGCGAAGGTACAGTACTCAGTACACTCTGCGGTACAATACAAGCCAAAAGTGTGGGGTAAATCGAAGCGAGGAATTTATTTGGTCTCCGAATTTTTTATCAACGGCCAAGCTCTGGCCCGATAACGAGCTTCCTACACTACAATCCCTCCACCACCACAACATACAACACACAAGCCCCCCTCTTACTCCGAATCACCATGTTCGCAGTAAAAGGCTGGTCAGTCCCAGCCAGTGCGCTGAAAACACAAACCCTCAAGCCCGTCAAATCAGAGCAAACCCCAGCAGCAGATGATGCAGCTTCAAAAGAGGCAGGCCCAACGGGCGCAGCTGGACAGAAGCGCAAGCGTGCGAACAAAGACCAGAAACAGGCCAATGTCAGCGAGGCCAATGTAGCAGATCTCTACGCTTCGGTTATCGAGAAGGACACAACTTCAAAGGGAGGCAAGACGGGAAAGCCAAAGTCCAGCGAGAAGAGACAGAAGATCACACAGGAGCCAACAGCAGCAAAGGAGCAATCCAGCCCTGCTGCAAAGCCTGTAAAGGCTGCACCAGCCACCGAAGTCACAGATGCCAAACCCGCCGTGGCCGCTGCCGACCCAACAGCCACCATCACCCTCTCCGAACGCGGCCAGAAGCGCAAGCAAGCAAAAGACAAGAAGCGCGAGAAGAAAGCCAAAGCCAACTCCTCCGCCACAGGCGCCGCAGACGCAAGCGCATCCACAACAACAGAGACACACACCATATCTGCCCCAGCAGCCGCCAAAGTGCAGGCCAAGCTCACTCCCCTCCAAGCATCCATGAGGCAAAAGCTCGTCTCAGCCCGTTTCCGCCACCTCAACCAGACTCTGTACACCACGCCCTCCGCACACTCGCTATCCCTCTTCTCCGAGAACCCTGAGATGTTCCACGAGTACCACGAGGGTTTCAGACGGCAGGTTGAAGTTTGGCCTGAGAACCCAGTGGATGGGTATATCGACCTAATCCGCAAGCGGGGGAAGGTGCCCGCGAACCCGCGCGGCAAGGGCGAGCACCCCGACGCTGCGCCGGTGATTGAGAAGATGCCGCTGCCGCGGACGGTGGGGACGTGCTACGTAGCTGACCTAGGCTGCGGAGATGCGAAGCTGACGCAGGCACTGGAGAAGGAGAAGAAGGCGCTGAAGGTGCAGGTCTTCAGCTACGATTTGCAGAATCCGAGTCCGTTTGTGACCAAGGCGGATATCTGCAATCTGCCGCTCGAGAATGATAGTTGTGATGTTGCCATCTTCTGCCTGGCGCTCATGGGTACGAATTGGGTGGATTTCATTGAGGAGGCGTATAGGATCTTGCATTGGAAGGGGGAGTTGTGGATTGCGGAGATTAAGAGCCGGTTTGGCAGGGTGGGAGGGGCGAATAAGCGCGCGGTGGAGCATAGTGTGGGGAATAGGAAGAAGGCGGCGGCGAAGGCGTCGAAGAAGGACGAGGATGCTGATAATGCGGATCTCCTCGTCGAGGTGGACGGACACGAAGACACTAAGGCCGAGACGGACGTTTCGGCGTTTGTCGAGGTGCTACGGAAACGGGGGTTTGTGCTACAGGGCGAGAAGGCCGTGGATCTGAGCAACAGGATGTTTGTCAAGATGACATTTGTCAAGGGCTTAGCGCCCATGAAGGGGAAGTGCGTGCCGGTGCCCAAAGGGATGGAGAAGATGGGTCAAACGACGTGGAAGCCAAAGTCAAAGCCAAAGTTCCTTGAGGAGGAAGAGGTGCCAGTCTCAAGTGAGGCAGCTGTGCTAAAACCGTGTGTCTACAAACTAAGATAGTTGAACTGCCTAATGGCCTATAATTTCTCCAGCAAATGCATACAATGCGGCGCCCTTCACCCTGCCTGTGCCTGCCGAACCCCTGGCGCCGCGTATAAGGCGACGCCTACATCCCGTGCCTGCCTAACTCATCCGTACATGGCTCTCGCCTCAACAGACTTGAGGTCGAATATCTGTCTGAGTTAGCGTGACGGACTACAAGTCGGGACAGGTAAACAACTAACCATATCAAACCACCCGCCTCCTCCGAACTGGGCCTCGCTGGGTCCCTTGCTCATAAAGCCGAGCTTCTCATAGTATGGCACAAGGTGCTTCATTTGTCAGCAGTGCATTTCCAGCAGTGATGGTGCTATACTTACATCATGCGCGATGATAGCCAACCTGTCAGCAATTCCAGCACCATTCATCTGCTGCATATATGCCATCATGATCGTGCGTCCGATGCCCGTGCCCTGGTAGCCAGGAAGGACGGCGAGGGAATGTATGCAGATAGTCCTGCCATCTTCATGGTGTCCCTCCTTGCTCTGATCCGTCTTGACGCTTTCCCAATCTCTGGGGTAGTCCATGGCAACATCAGTGGCCAGTGCGTCCCTGGTCTTTGTAGCAACGACGTGGGCGAGGAGGACACTGACTGCACCATTGGCGCGGCTTGTCTCGACTGGCTTGCCGGTTTTGAGGGTGGCTGCAGGGATATCCGAGTCGGGCGTGGCAGTGCAGAAGAGTCCGAGACTGAGCTCTCCGGATTTGCTCAGGCGGTATTTGAACTGTTTGAGTGAGTTAGAATATAATACCATTGATTGCAATTGCCTGCCGTGTGAAATTGAGTGCTCGGCTGATACTGAGATAATCGGCACGTCTCGAGAGGCATGAAGGCAACACCCCGGGCAAGGCTTCAACGACAAAGCGCAAGAGGGTAATTTTCAGACCGTAATGACTGGCTTCTGGCAGGAAATGTGCTACAACAGATACGTAGTACTATGACTCCGCATTGAAAGTAACAGAGAGCAAACAAGAGCAACACGTGACACATAAGAACCAGCTCAGCTCACCTTCTCGGGGCTGCATCTCTCATTCTCGTTGAAGGCAGCATTCTCGAGGGCAATGCAAGAGTCGAGGTCGGAGATGGTCAGCGGGCGCGTATACGGGTGCAGAGAGCGCAGGGTCCTGGCCTGTCCCTCGTCGCCGCCCTGCTGGACCTCGTCGCCATTGTTGATGATAACGTACCTGCCATTAGCGTCATCGGCGTAGTCGCCGGGCAGGGCAACCTCATCGCCGTTCTCTATGGGTGCGTCTTGCACCTCCTGGTGATCGAGATCGAGAGGCATAGTTGAAGTTTTTCTGTGGAGATATGTCAGGTCAGAGTGCCATGTTAAGCGTAAGGGCCGGCATAGATCGTTCGCTCATCGTCATACGTAGCGGCCTTTTTGTGTGGTAGAGACTGCGGGGTGATTGAGGGGCAGACTAGCTGACGATAAGGCGTACCACCCAATAATTAAGCCACAAGATCTTGGCTGTGCTTCTCTCAAAGATGACTTTCTTATATATATTTATATCGTCTATATCGTATGAGACGAGTGGAATATTATGGTATGAGACAAGAGAAGGTATAATACTTGACACGGGTACCAGATTATAAAAGTTGGCGGTGATGGGGGCTGGTAAAAAAGGTACTTTGATGGCAAATACAAGGTCAAGACAAGGCAAGACACATACAAGGTTAAATCATCTGTAGTAGGAAACAGCGACCAACTAATCCTCTATTTCCCTTACAGCGCGTCTGATCAACAGATTATCTCGTTTACAAGTTTTACAAATGGTGTCAACGGCGTCAATGGTGACAAGACACTACTGTGTGAATGGACTAGAGTGTCTGAGATAATCATCCTAGATCCATACATCGTGCATATCTGTGCGTGTGTGTTTCTGCGCGATCAATCAGAGTACTTGTACCTACCATCACAGGTAAGTGCTCACAATATATATATTTATTTATGAGAATATCTTCAATCAAGTTCTGAAAAAGAAGTACTGTTTGCATACGCAGTGGCAGAGGCGCAGCGCATAATTTTGGTACATTTGATAATTGATAAGAAACGAACGTCGTCATCGCCAGGCCAGAACTGTCTGCCTCATGTAGATTAATGCCAGAATAATAAGGTATTAATTTTTGGCGTGTGCCTGCCTGGCTGGATACAAGAGAGCAGGTTCACAATGGTCTGGATCGCTTCCACCTCTTGTGCCCACTCTTCTAAACATCCTTACAAAGCCTTCTGTACGCAACTCATACCTACTATAAATTCCCCGAATATACGCCTTCGACTTCATTCGCTCGCTTTCTACTATATTCCGGTAGACGCCTCTTCCGGGAATAATATAAACCGCCACAACCTGCCCACACAAACTTTCGAAGCTCTTTACCCCACGTAAACGAACCGCTGCAAAGTAAATACCGAAACCTCTCGACTTCGAATCAACCAGCTGCTCTCTCCTTCCAAGTGAATATATCAAGTCTAATATCTTAGACTTTTGTGACCCCTCAGATTGTAGGATCCTCCCCCACTGGCTGTCCTGGCCATTGACTAATAACAAACTAGGCGTGCGACTCTTGATCTCAGAGCTCGCCCAGGATGCGGCTCACTCTGAATATTGCCTCCGAGGAGGCCCTCGAACAAGACCTTCTCAACCTAGAAGTGCCAGCAGACACAACAGTTGGCTCGCTGAAAGGAATGGTCCAAGCCGAAGCTCAAATCCCGTCGACATCACAGCACATCTACCACAACGGACAACTGCTCTCGGACGACAACAAGACACTGGAGCAGTTACAAGTCGTAGATGGCGACATGCTTGCATTGCACGTCAGGGACATAGTTGGGAATACTGGTGTCCCCCAACCAAGTGCAGCACAACAACCAGCGAGACGGCCCGCCACCAGAGACGAACAAGATCCAGAAGTGATCCGACTCCAGCTTCTCGGCAACCCTCGCATGCGACAAGAGGTCCAGCGAGCACAACCAGAACTAGCAGCCGCTGTCGAAAACCCACAAAGATTTGCTCAGCTATTCCGACAGATGCAGGATCTGGAGCGCAGAGAAAGGATGATGCGCCAGCAGCACATTGCCGACCTCAACGCTGATCCGTTTGACATTGATGCCCAGACTCGCATTGCTGAGATGATCAGAGAAGAGCGGGTGCAAGAGAATCTCCAGAATGCCATCGAGCACAACCCTGAAGGTAAGTGTTCGGATCACAAATGCACCCTTGATGGAAGTATCTAACAGGTCGTTGTAGTATTTGGGAGGGTTCACATGTTATATATCGACGTCGAGGTTAACGGCCACAAGGTTAAGGCTTTCGTCGACTCCGGTGCTCAAGCAACCATCATGTCTCCATCCTGTGCTGAATCCTGCGGAATCATGAGGCTTGTTGATAAACGCTTTGCGGGTATTGCACGAGGCGTGGGCACAGCAAATATCTTGGGCCGAGTTCATTCAGCTCAGATCAAAATCGGAAGCCTGTTCCTGCCATGCAGTTTCACCGTCATGGAAGGGAAGGACGTAGATCTCCTACTTGGGCTTGATATGCTCAAAAGACACCAGGCATGTATAGATTTGTCGAAGGATAAGCTCGTTATTCAGGACGTAGAGGTACCTTTCCTTGGCGAGGCAGATATACCTAGGAGTTTCGAAGAGACCAGCGAACCCCAGGTCGCCGGCCCAGGTGGTACTACCATTGGAGGACGATCGGGGGCAATATCTGGACCAGCTGGCCCGGCCGGCCCAGCAGCGACTAATGCACCTGCCGCACCTGCTGCGCAGGCAGCCGCTACTCCCCAACCGCCACTTCCAACTCAACCATCCCAAGCTGCTTCAGTCCCGGCTCCCTCAGCAGAGTCTATCGATCAGCTCGTCGCGTTAGGCTTTTCCAGGGAGGAGGCTATCAATGCACTGAATGCATGCGATGGAAATGTTGAGTTCGCTGCGGGTTTACTCTTTCAAGGATGAGCGTATGATAGAAGCGTTTGTTATTTTACGAAAATAGCCAGGCATCGATAATGTTGTCGCCAAAGAGAGACTATATTATGGCATATATCATAAATGGGTCCAAAAATTGGCCACTTTTGGGGTTGAGTAGCCCTTGATAGCTTCAAGATCAATTGATATCTTGGACCTGAAGGCGTACTCAGCCATGGCTTATAGGCCTAGGTATTCTTGCATCTACACACAAAGATGATGGCATTTGAACCGAATGAAAAGTATAGAAGCCAATAGTTTGCATGTGAGATGCGATTGCTTCCCTTCCTTGGAGCGTATTAAATGTAGTAATATGCAAGGAGTCTATCCAAATTTTGATCTCGTGCTTCGCCGCATAAATGATTACGAATGCCTCTATCGTGTCTGTTGTCTTACTCGTGAGTTGTACTCAAGTGGCCCGTACAAGCCCGTTAGTCTCGGCGCTCGGAACGGTGGGGTACGGAAATGCGGCCGCTTGCTCCGTGCCACATCCTATCCTTCTCCGATAAGGACGGTACGATTATTTTAGCGCTAAACTTTAGATTTTGCGCCTCCACAGAAAAGCTCACAACGAAACTTTGTGGGCTTCAACTGCGACCGAAATTTGACGACGAAACATTCTTCTTGTAAGAAACGTCGCCAAAATGAAGACTACCTGGAAAGACATCCAGCCGGTGCCGACTTCGCAGGAGTTTTTGGACATTGTGTTGAGTCGTACCCAGAGGAGACTCCCCACGCAGATTCGTGCAGGATTTCAGATTAGCAGAATCAGAAGTGAGTAGCATTTTCCAACGACGACAATACTCGACCCCAAAAACTAACCACCTCTCTAGACTTTTACACCAGAAAGGTCAAGTTCACACAGGAGACTTTCAGCGAGAAGATCTCTCTGATTCTCGACGGCTTCCCACGTCTTCAGGATATCCATCCTTTCCACAAGGATCTTCTGAACACTCTTTACGATGCCGACCATTTCCGTATTGCCCTGGGTCAATTAGCGACAGCGAAGCATCTGATCGAAACCGTTTCCCGCGATTACGTTCGCCTCCTCAAATACGCCCAGTCGCTTTTCCAATGTAAGCAGCTCAAGCGTGCTGCTCTTGGTCGCATGGCCACCATCTGCAAGCGCCTTAAGGACCCTCTTCTATACCTCGACCAGGTCCGCCAGCATTTGGGTCGTCTCCCCTCGATCGACCCCAACACCAGAACGCTACTCATCTGTGGCTACCCCAATGTTGGAAAGTCGAGTTTCCTGAGGAGCGTGACCCGTGCGGACGTCGATGTCCAGCCTTACGCTTTCACCACGAAGAGTTTGTTCGTCGGTCACTTCGATTACAAGTATCTCAGATTCCAAGCTATTGATACCCCCGGAATCCTCGATCACCCGCTGGAGGAGATGAACACCATTGAGATGCAATCGATCACAGCCATTGCGCATTTGAGATCTGCCATTCTATACTTCATGGATCTCTCTGAGCAGTGTGGTTACACTGTTGCCGCACAGATTGCGCTTTTCCAGAGTATCAAGCCCCTTTTCGCCAACAAGCTCGTCTTCATCGTCATCAACAAGATCGATGTTATGCGCCCAGAAGATCTCGACCCAGAATCCCAGGCACAGCTGCAAGCCCTGCTGAAGCCGGGAGATGTTGAGATGCTGCAATTATCTTGCACCACCGAGGAGGGTGTCCAAGAAGTGAAGAACGCGGCATGCGAGCGCTTGATTGCGGACCGTGTGGCCCAGAAGCTTAAGGCTGGCACAAACAGCAACGGCACAGTCGGTGGCCGTCTTGGAGATGTTCTTTCTCGTATCCACGTTGCCCGTCCAATGAACGGTGTCGTCAGGGAGGCGTTCATTCCAGATGCCGTTAAGGAGATGAAGAAGTACGACAAGAACGATCCTGAGCGCAGGAAGCTTGCTCGTGACATCGAGGAGGAGAACGGAGGAGCTGGTGTCTTCAATGTCAACCTCAAGGATAAGTACATGCTTGAGAACGATGAGTGGAAGTACGATAAGGTTCCTGAGGTTCTGGACGGCAAGAACGTCTACGACTTCATCGATCCAGAGATCGAGGCTAAGCTTGCTGCTCTGGAGGAAGAGGAGGAGAAGCTTGAGGCAGAGGGCTACTACGATTCTGAGGATGACCTTGAGGATGCCGAGGATGCTGATATCCGCATGAAGGCTGAGCTAATCAGGGAGAAGAGAATCCTCATCAGAAATGCCGCGAAGATGAAGAAGTCTCTGAAGAACAGGGCTATCATCCCTCGCACATTGACCAAGGCGAAGCTTACGGATATGGAGGACCACTTGGACTCGCTTGGTCTGGATACCACCTCGCTCACTACGCGCGCAAGATCGCAGTCCAGAGGACGCAGCGTTGTTCGCAGCCGTACTGGAACCGAGGATGTTATGGATGTTGACTCGCCAGAGTACGAGGCCAAGATGCGCGCGAAGAGCCGTGCTAGAAGCCAGAGCAACCGTCGTGAGGACGGTGTTCCCGAGGGAGTTACGAGGACGAAGGCGGAGAGAATTGCCAAGCTGGGCCAGAGGCATAGAAACAGAATGGCTCGTGCTGGTGAGGCTGACAGACACGTTGCTGCGGCGATGCCCAAGCATTTGGTAAGTCCTTCCTATCGCCCTTTCCCTTGTTCATCAACTAACCATCAATCTAGTTTTCTGGAAAGCGCGGTATGGGCAAGACTCAAAGTCGCTAAACGACTTTCTTTTATGGGACATGATGCTTGGTTGTTACTTTGTCTTGCTGTCGTTTTTTTCCAGGGGATATTGGAGCGTACGGGTGGGTATGGCTGGTTGTTAAAATTATACGTATCACGACTCTGTTAGTCGGACAATGAATAGAATCTTTCGAATCACACACTGCTGCATGGCTGCATAGCTGCATATGGAAGTCCTGCCCTTGGGATGCAACGGCCAACCCTTTAGATTGGCACAGAACCATGGGATTGGTGGACTGCTTGATTGCCTGTGATAATATCACTATGTCATTGTCGAATACACATGATTTGGCCATTTACATATGAATGCGAAAGCCACATTTTAAAATATCTCACCATGGCCATAATCTCGCCGGTGACAATGTCCGCCCACGAAAAGTGTCCGGTACCCTCAATCCTCAATTGGCTACATCAGATTATAATTTAGGTTCAGGGATCGAATTGGCTGCTTTGGTGGGGGATGGGGGATGGGGGTGCAAGGGAACTGCTGCTCTTTCCGAACGCGAGGAAAGGTAGTGGTAGGCTAATTAGTTACCCCACTATAACCTCAAAACAGCCCGATAGTCGCACCGGTGCTTATGTACCTAACAACCGCCACTTTCTTCCCCTCCATCATCAAAAACCTCAAAACTCCACCATATCCACCAACACTTAGTTAGTGGTGTACATGCAGCGAGAGGAGGCAGATCGTTGGGCTCGCAAACGTTACTTCGGCTGACACGCCGATAAACCAGGAGCAGCCAAACTTCAGTTTCACCGCGCAGTTTTCAATTGATGGTAAGACCCCTCCTTTGTATACCGAAGTTCGGAGATTTATCCCACCACACACCCCTCTCTCCACGCCGACTATATCATTCTGAGTCTCTGCGGTGTTACAACAGTCATACTAATTTTCCGCGCCAGACCTGAAACTAGGCTCCTCACACACACACACACTCTCATATTCGTCACGATGCATATCAAGGACATGCTAAACCAGGGGGAGCAGGCGGGGAAGCCTACTTTCTCCTTCGAATTCTTCCCCCCGAAGACTGCGCAAGGTGTTCAGAACCTGTACGATCGCATGGACAGAATGCATGGGCTAGGGCCGAGCTTCATTGACATAACCTGGGGTGCTGGCGGCCGCCACGCGCAACTGACATGTGAAATGGTCAGTGTGGCACAATCAGTCTACGGGTTGGAGACATGCATGCACTTGACGTGTACGGACATGGGAAAGGAGAAGGTCGATGATGCCCTCAAAAACGCATACAAGGCTGGCTGCACAAACATTCTGGCTCTTCGTGGGGACCCCCCTCGCGAGAAGGAAAAATGGGTGGCTACCGACGAAGGATTCCAGTACGCGAGAGATCTTGTCAAATATATCCGCAAAACGTACGGAAACCACTTCGACATCGGTGTTGCAGGGTACCCAGAGGGATGCGACGACCAAACAGATGCGGATCTTTTACTCGACCACCTGAAGGAAAAAGTCGACGAGGGTGCCACTTTCATTGTGACCCAGATGTTCTACGATGTTCCCAACTTCTTAGATTGGGTTCGCAAAGTTAGGGCAAAGGGAATTACTATCCCAATCGTCCCAGGAATCATGCCTATCTCCACATATGCCAGCTTCCTGAGGAGGTGTAACCATATGAATGCCAGGATCCCTCCTGGATGGATTGAAGCCATGGAGCCTGTCAAGAACGACGATGCAGCAGTCAGGGAGATTGGAAGAGGACTGGTTACTGGCATGTGCCGCGCTATCCTCGAATCGGGGATCAACCATCTGCATTTTTACACGATGAACTTGGCCCAGGCCACTCGCGGCGTACTTGAACAGCTCGAGATGCTCCCATCCGAGGAGCGCCCATTGAAACAGGCTCTCCCATGGCGCCAATCTCTTGGCCTCGGGAGAAGAGGAGAAGATGTGCGACCCATTTTCTGGCGAAACAGGAACAAGTCCTACGTCATGCGAACCCAGGAATGGGATGAATTCCCCAACGGCAGATGGGGTGATTCGAGGTCTCCAGCATTTGGCGAACTTGATGCATACGGAATTGGGTTAAAGGGGAGCAACGAGCAGAACATTAAGCTGTGGGGCGAGCCAAAGTCAGTTAAGGACATCGCAAATGTATTCCTGCGATACTTGAACGCCGACATCGAAAGTTTGCCATGGAGTGAAGCGCCTATCTCAAACGAAGCCGATGTTATTAAACAGCAACTTGTCTCACTTAACGAGCGCGGACTGCTCACCATCAACTCGCAACCTGCTGTGGATGGAGTTAAGTCATCTCACCCGGTTTACGGATGGGGACCTTTGAATGGATATGTCTACCAGAAGGCGTACCTCGAGCTCTTGGTTGCACCGGAGCTTATCGATGAGCTGCTTGATAGGATCGCGAAAGACCCCGAAGTGACTTATTATGCGGTTACAAAGTCGGGCACGCTACGCTCCAATGCTCCTGGAGATGCACCAAATGCCGTTACTTGGGGCGTGTTTCCCGGAAAGGAAATCGTGCAGCCAACCATCGTGGAGACGATCAGCTTTTTGGCCTGGAAGGATGAGGCTTTCCGTCTAGGAATGGACTGGGCCCATTGCCACGAGACCTCGAGCCCAAGTCGCAACGCCATTCAGCGAGTTATGGAGACGTTTTACCTCGTTAATATCGGTAAGTCAATCAGTTACTGTATTTTCCTTCGCACCCACTAACATAATTTAGTCCATAACGACTTCCATCAACGCGATGCGCTCTTTTCGCTGTTTGACGGCCTTTCCGTTCCAAACATTGATCAAGCTGGCGAGGGTGACGTCGCACCCGCAGCTGCCCCTGCGGCTACTGCGCCAGCTGCGAACGGTGACAAAGTCTCACCAGCAATTGTATCAAACGTTCTTCCAGTGGCATAATTGGTAATTTTTCGGATATTTTAGGATCAACTCATATTTTCCGGCCGTCCAGGTGCTCTCTGAGCAATTGCACTGGCGGCACGGCTCTTGCATTTAGCGTGGCGCGGGCCAACTTCAACAAGTTTGGCGGGCGTCTCTGGGGATTTCAACGATCTCACGATTTTCTTTTTACAATTACAGTAACTCATGATTTTTATATACCGGCTCGGCATAGGAGAAAATGCCTTCAACGGCAACACAAGTAGAAATAGACAGTACGAAGGGGGCGGGGAGGGAAGGGTGGGCTGGTTGTTGCACACTTCGGTGGGCAAATAGAGTAAAAAAAGCACAATAAGTGGAAACCATTAAATAGGACATTGGACGATGGTTATTTATCCAGAGCATGAAGTTCTTTACATCAGTGTACCTCAACTATAGCGAAAGTTAACCCCATTTACTTACCTTTCAGTAAACTGACTACTGCTTTATTTGGGGGTCGCTCTTTCAAGCGATGGGTAAGAAAGAAGCTTAATGGTGCTTGAGGAAGTCCGGAGCCTGGACTCGGAGACATGGTCATATCTATCTCCATTTCCTGGCTCCAGCGTAGCAGGAGAAGAGAAGGGGGACGGAGCTCGATGGAGGGAATCAAACCCTACTGCCGGGGATATACGTAATAGAGATGTTGTACCCAGGAGCTCGTATAAGTAGGCCTATTATGTGCAAGAATATGTTTGAACAAAGCTATAGCAAGCATTCCCACGGCAAATAACTTAACAGGGGGCTATTGGCAGAAGTAATTGGACCCTGGAGACAGGGATAAAAGTTGAAGCATGCAATCAAGCATATTTTACCCTAGAGTTTACCGTGTAAGCATATCCACAGTGCCAGAAGACCTACTGCATGCGGGCATATGTTGGAGAGTCTTGCGCCCATTTTACATTTTCTGGAACCGCAATGATGTGTCGAGTTACGAGGATGAGAATGCTGAAGTATACTTAACATTCCCATCCTCGTAGCCGTGGCGGATCCACCGCCATGGCTACAGAGGTATTTCTTCCAGCTAATAGGATGCGAGAATGCTCGAAGGAGCAAATTTATTTATGTTTGAGCGTGAGATACTGGGAGGTTTGGCATGCATGGTGAGAATCTTGGAGCGACGTTGTTAAGAGTCCTACCTCCGTTCTGTAACTCAATGCCCAAGGTGACAATGAATATAGTTCGGAGGCTGTCAGGTATCTGGCAAGTGCCCAGAAAGAAGTGCGGACTAACAATATGCCCGCCAGTGGCATTTTTTACCCAGCGCTCCCGAGTCTCGCGGGGTTCCATCGTCAAGGGGCGTTGGTATTGCTAGGAACCCGCTTCTTTCGGGCTTTTGGCACCTGTAGGTTGCTTGCAAGGCGTGCAGATTTGAACCAAGCTATTTCACGAGGTGATTCAAAAAGCATCTACCCAGTCAATAACTTCATCGAAGGATTGGGAGCGTGGCTGCCAAGGGTGCCACGCTTACGAATATACAGTTGAGGACTACCATTCTCTAGGAAGAATGTTGTCAGAGACTCTCTTGTAATGAATGCTAAGGCGGATAAATCAAAGTTTTACAAAATCTAAGGACGATTACCCCTCTCGACAGTCCTGTGTGCTCGTAGGAGCCGTCGTCGAGATGCAGATCTAAACCACCTTGATATGTCGGATGGTGAAAGAAGTGTCTTCTCCGCAGGCACAGCGTCATAGAAGGCTCGCAGACCTGGCGGTTAATTTGGAGAAGGACCGACAAACCAAACCAAAATGGAGTCTGCTCAACTTGTCTTACGATTTCTCCTCTCTCAGGTGTAAAAGATTACGGAGATACGGATTGTAGGAGCCGGGTGAGGGCCATGGGTTATTGTCGAATATCTATAAAAAGAGGGTAAGTTCTACGTTTCTGTTTTTATCACATCACAGCCCGTTTTCTGTCGACAACCTGCCTCATCGAACTACCAAACGCACAATCGCCAATATGCATTTCACAGGAACTGCGCTATCCCTCCTCCTCGCCCTCCCACTCCCCCTCGCCAACCCGTGTGCCTCTGGTGAAATCGGCATTGGGTACACCGTCTTCACTAGCATCGGAACTGGGCCCGGAGGCCCTGGTCCAACTCACGTCGACTCGACCATCTTTGCTGACAACTGCGACACGCTTGACAACGCAGCCGATCGTTCTAATTTCTGCACCGCCTCGTGGTCCGATGGCTACGGGGCTTCATGCTACGAGAACGATGCTCTAAGTGTCTTGGTTCCCGGACAGCTCTATTTCCCGTGCTATAAACCTTCAGGCAATGGGCTCTGTGGGAACTTTCTATTCGGCCATGCGCAGGTGTTTTTCTGCTGCCAGAAATTGGGCTAGATGGCAATGAACTTTTGGGAGGGGTCATTTGGTGGATGAGGTTGGGAAGGGCGAGATTGTTTATAGGAGTGAAACTAAAGGAGGATATATGCCAGGAACATCAGCAAGCATCTCACCACATAGCAAAGCCATATGAGAGGCTATTTATATATTACACAATTTAGAGCCTCTTTCTTCCTCAGCACGAGTATTTTATGCTTTAAGGACACCACTCAACGTCGATTTTGACTGTAACTCCTACATATGACTACTGTGTAACCTAGGCCCCGTTCCTCCTATCTTGAAGAAAGCAGCCCTTATCTTTATTAAACACGGTTGGCATGACTCAGTAGTAAATTAGGTAGTTACCTTATTCGTCACTATTTAACACACACCACCTAAATGTCTCCGCTCAAGCTTCTGCAAGTTCTTCTGCATGCAAATTATGCATACAAATTGCGAATGCCTGTTGACGTCAGGCAGGATCCGACGCCTGCTCTAGTAAGCTCCATTTAATCTGTCTACTTTATATATCAAGAGCCTAGTGGGTGCTTTATGCTTTGCTCAGATGAGACAGCTGCTGTTGGAATTCCATAACTAAAAACTAGCCCTTGAGTAGTTTGCTGTGCTACTCAAGAGCTAGCTGTTGGTCGGTCGTCCTCAGTCACCAGGTGTGTTTACTGAAGATAGTTTATCGATCGCACCTAACCTTAGCAAAGTATTTATCGGCGCCGATTTTTTATTGATTCTCTACATCTTCAGGTTGCCAACGCCGTCCAAACCAACATTTTAACTAGGGGTTCGTGCGAGATAGAGAAAAGTGGCCACGAGCCAAACGCATCCCAGCGGCAAGAAGTCAACGAACAGCCTAGTTAACAGTCACAGGAACAATGGTATGAAAGGTGAGTAGGGATCGAGGAGCAATGAACTCTGCACCAAGCATTTTTACTCTTTTTCTAGCTCGCCCTACCTACACCAGTCACCTAGCTCACCTGGGGGGCATCTCATAGTCACAGTGCAATCAGGGAAATGTTCGAGAACAGATGCATTACTCGTACTTTAAAAGAAGCCAAGTGCGTGGGATACTCACGATTCTTAGGATCCTACAATCACGCTAACTTAAGTCCTTCTTCAGCAATGATATCCTGTGCTTTCTTTCATGTAACTGGGGCTATCTCTGAATCGGTTGCGCCGTTTGACTCGGCCGAAAAACGACGTCGACGTCGAATGGTTTGTGACTGGACCGGTATCCCGCGTCCCGTACTCCTAAGTGGGAGTAAGTGCGTACATCCCCCAAGTCCGATGTTGTTCCAGAATTAAGCTTTATACGCCGTCGGAACCGGGGTTCCGTACTAGGCTGCATGACACGCTTAATATCTCGCACTATATACCTAGACTTATACTGTAAATGGCAATCAGGATAAAAAGCTAGTATAATAATTATTGATTATTAATGTTCTCCTGGTAGGAGCTGTGCTAGATCCGCCTATTAGATTTGTAAAACCTGCGATGTAAGCAATCTCTATTTGTCAGGAACGCTAAGTTGTAACAATAGGCAGGTATGGATTTTTCTCAACGAAGTTAACCCCCCAGATAATAAGTATAAGACCAATGGCACACCCATACTAGAGTTGAATTCGAATATATCATCCAGTAACACACTCTACAATACCGGCACCTAACAACCAGTCCAGCACTCAACAGTCCTCAAATTCGCTCTTTAAGACTTACTCACAACTCCCAAAACACCTAATAAAACAATTAAACCATCAACAATGCCTTCCCTCCAAAACGTCGCAGAGCAGTTCGCTGTGCTCCAGACCCTGTACAACTGGGCCGCCGGCGTTGACCTTAAGGATGACACCCTTCTCGCCTCCACGTACGCGCCCGACGCAGTGTCCGATTTCGGGCCCGCAGCGGCCAAGGCCGGCCTCGAGTACCCCATCCTAGAGGGCAGGGAGACCATCGTCGGGGCGCTGACGGGTTCGCTCGCGTCGTTCGACACGACGCACTCTGTGAGCAACCCGCGGGTCACAGTCACCGGTGAAACGACGGCACACATTGAGGCAATGGTGGAGGCGCAGCATGTGCCGAAGAGCGATTCGTCGAGGTTTTACATGATGAAGAACCGATACAATGCTAAGTTTGTGAAGTTGGATGGGGTGTGGTTGATTTCACACATTATTGTGGATAATGTCTGGCGGTCAGGCGATGCTGCTGTGCTCTCAGGTATCTAGAGTATTTGTAGGGCTTAGATTATATAGCAGTATAGAGGTATACAATTACATTGATTTAGCTCTACTTATACTAGATATAAGTATATAAGTACTAGAGCATTAAAGTAGGACTAGGTTAGATAGCTGTGATTTAAGAAAGTTTCTAATAGACTTAATAAATTTACAGCAAATATCTAATTTGCCACCTAACTATTTCAAAATATCTAATTTGCCACCCTATACTCAACACCTTTATCATATGACCTAAAAATCATTATATAACTAAAATGAACTCCTAAAATCATATAATATAATGTGTAATAGGTTATATGACCTTAAAATCATACTATAGCTCCCTATAGTAATAGTTATATAGAGTAAATAGTAATTATAATACTATAGCTATAGTAGGAAGTAGGAAATAGGAAGTGAAAAGTAGGAAATAGGAAATATGAGTTTTAATACTCGAGTTTTAATACTATCTTATAGTAGTAGTAGTAATAGTAGTACACACCTCTCACTCCCCCTTACACTAACTGATGTGGCACAACAAAATTAGAGAGAGGTCCTTTGGCAGAGGAGCCCTCCCCTCTGGACAACAAGGAGAATTACAATCCAACTCAATCCTACTGCACTTACCCAAAGACAATCAACCAGACACTGAACATTAGAAGAAGCAGCACTTGAGGAACAACTCTAGCAAGAGGAGGAGGGACAGGATAGCTTTGAAGTTTAGGGGCCTAGACTGCGGATAGCTAGGCATGAGGGGGGGCATTGTCACAGTGTCAGAAGGGGCCAGAAGGGAATGGACACCTATGGAAGCCTACAGTAGGCACTAGTGGGTGCTACTATCTTTGTTGGGAGATTTCTTTGTTGTCTTTGAGATAGAAGTTGAACCTTTGTTTATAAGCATTTCTTTATATATATTAGAAGGCTCTAGCGCTCTAGGCAGTAGGCGCTAGACCTAGTATAAGTTAGGGCATTCTGCCTAACTTCTACTTCTCTTAGTAGTATTATTTACCATACTTTGTTTTACACCTTTGTTTCCTGACCACTAGGCATTGGAACAATAATGCTAGTAGGTAGTAATTTAGATATTTCTAAGTAGTAAGTAGTAATTTAGATATTTAGGAGTAGGCAAGTAGTAATTTAGATATTTTAAAGAGAGTGAATAGTTAGTCTAATACTAAGCTAGCTACTAAGAAAATAAAACACTTTTATAAGGAAATAAGCTAACTAGTAAAGGAAATATAATAATTTAAACCTCCTCTCTTTCCTCAATAGGAATAGTATCACAAGGCTAGGCCCTATAGCTCTAGGCCTTGTGATTAGTCATTTCCTTGCAATTGCCACATCTTCTAGCTTACTTCTTAGAAGTTCCTTTCTTTATATAGCCTTACAATTTTAGGCCTACTATGTAGCTTTACTAGGTGTGGTGGTAATATTGAGGGGTCTAGTGTAAGGTTGGTAACTTTAATAGGAAGCATCTAGTGACTATAGGTATTCCTATAAGCTAATAGGGAATAACTAATATTAAAGAGTATTGTAGGGTCAATTTAGTTATGCCTATAGTAGATTAGATATTAGCTATATAGTTAGGAATAAGGGAATAAGGTAATAAGGAAATAGTAGTAGTTTAGATATTTCAACTTACCTAGCTATATAAATAGTATACAAATAAGGAGCTTAATATTCCTAAAAATTAGGGCAGGTGTAGGTTCTAGCAATTAAGTTAATAGTAAACTTAAGCCCTATATTAGGTATTTAGACCTAATATATGCTATTTCCTAGCTTAAAGACCCTATACCTTAGAGACTTCTAGAGTCTCTCCTATAATTTAGTCTATAGAATATCTACAATTAGAACCCTATTTAAGGCCTTATTCTGTAATCATAGACTATTTTCATAACATAAGACTAAATAGCATCTATCATCTTAAGGGGCTATAAGGTCCTAATATCATATTAAGAGCTATTTAAAAAGTCTATAATATTAGAGGTATTATGCCTATATCTAGACTAAGGATAGTAGTAACTAGTCTATAGCTTAAATAGAATATCTAATAGATATCTGCTTACTTTATAGCTAAGCTCTTTTATAATTTTCTATTGCTCCTTATATAGTAAGTTATAGTAGATTAGATACAAGGAAATAGTAATAGTAGAATATATATTAGGAAATAGTAGTAGAATAGATATTTAGGAAATAGTAGTAGATTAGATATTAGGAAATAGCTATTACTTACTTTAAAAGTAGTCTTATCTTTTGCTCTAGCTACTTTCTAGAACTAATTTCTACAAGTAAGGCTAAATTTGCTCTAAACATCAGCTGCAATATACTAGCAGCTATAAGCCTAGTTCCTATTAGGAAAGTGAATATTAATAGCAGATATATACCCTTATCCCTATCACTTATAAAGACTATTTTAGACTAATATGCCTATAAAAAGTGGTCTTTTACAAAGCCTAGGAACTAGGCCTATTATTCTATATTTTCTATAGGAACTAGAGCCTAGGCAATTAGTAGTAGGTTATTATTAGCATTAATTGTAGTAGCTATTAATAGTATTATATAAAATTTTAACTTAGTGTGTATAGATAGTATTAAGAGCTATAAAGCTTCTATAGTGAGAGCTAGCCTTAGTTAGGCTTGCTAGAGTAAATACAATAGCTTTAAACTTCTAGTAGTTTAGATATTAGCTATCTATAGTAATTTAGATATTTAGATATAGTAGCTACTTACTTAGTAATTAGGCTATTAATAGTTTAGATATTCTTTAGGTACTATATATAGTAGAACCTAGAAATAGAGCAAAATAGTCTCTTATTAGAGAATTAGTAAATATAGCTAATATCTAAACTACTTACTACTTACCTTCATTACCATCTATTTCTTTAAGAATAGCTTGGCATACTCTGTAGGCTTATATATACCTATTGAATTAAAGAATTATAGTCTCTTAATGCCTTGAATTTGATCTATTTAAATATTAGTAATAGTAATAGTAGTAATTTAGATATTTTAAAGTAGTAATAAGAATAAGAATAAGAGAAATAGTAGTAATTTAGATATTAACTTACTTAGTAATAAGTTCCTAATATCTAAGGATATATATAGTATATAATAGTAGAATAATCTAAGGTAGCAGATTAGTAATTTTGAAATAGTTGTTAGAATTACTCTTATATACCTAGTATAAGAGTATACTAGGTATATAAGAGTAATTCTATATGCCCTAGGTCTAGTTAATAGTGATTTATAGCTGTTTTAGCCTCTTAAGGGGTCTAGAAGGTGTCCCCTAGCTTTAGTTCTAAGTTTGTGGCTATTTTGGTAATAATTTAGATATTTCTAGTGGTAATTTAGATATTTTGGCAATTTAGATATTAATAACTTACTTAACTACTCACTATAAATACTATAGTACTTATAGTGTAGTAGATAGGTAAGTAGGCTAGGGAGTAGGCTACTATAGTAGTATTAGGCAGTAAGGCAGCTATATAAGCTATAGAATTTTTTTAAAGGTAGTAAAGAGTAGTAGAAATAGTTATATGATTATAGTCTTAGTAGTACTATTAGTATTATATAACTTTGTTTTAGCTAAATTTTAAATTATATAATAGTAGAATAATCTAAGGTAGCAGATTAGTAATTTTGAAATAGTTGTTAGGTAGTAGAGTAGTAATTTTTAATATTTTAGGTAGGCAGATTAGTAATTAGCTATAAATCATAATATTTAGGAAGGTAGTAGATTAGATATTTTAAAATAGTTAGGTAGCAGATTAGATATTTCTAATAATTTAGGTGGCAGATTAGATATTTGCTAAAGAAAGAAACTCTGTTCTTAATTATCAACCTATATTCAGCTTTATTAGCTCTTTCACTATGGAGTTCTTCGCAGCTTTTCTTCTCACTACAGCTAGCTATCACTGTAGTAATACTATTAGTTTAGGAACAGCAGCTATCACTATAGCTATAGTTCCAGAGAGTCCAAGTAATACTATTAAACTAATAGTATTACTTGGACTCTCTGTAGACTTAAATTAGGCATGGTAGCAAAGTTTAAAGGCACATGAAATGACGCCAGACACTGTTAGGATATTAGCCTGCTAGGTTGTTTAACTTATCTGCTTTATTTGAATAGTCAACGATAAAAGAACTATATATTATTTCTAATTCTTTAATTTTGAACTAATTATCTGCTTTATTAGCAATTGGTATTCATTTGCCCTTAGAAAAAGACATAATGCAAAGTTGAAATCTTCAACTATCTGCACAAATTATATACTGTAACTATTCTCTGTGTTGTATATCTAGAAGCAGTATAACTCCTTTTTAAGATACAAAGATTTAGATTGCTCTACCCAAGATTTTTTTTAATTCGTAGCTATTGCCATCTCCCTACGATATCCTATAACACGTTAGCTTATAACTAAGCGCTGAGTGGTAGCCACATACTCGAGATTCCTTCAAATAGCATCACGATATTACTTCCTAATAAGGTTATAGCCACAACCTGACCGAATCCCCAATCCTGCTCTGTACTACCCTGAACTAGGTGGCTCTCGTTCATGGCACGCATCATAAATACAGAATACGTGTGGACAGGGTACTGTATGAGAGCGATGAGCAGCGCCACGGTTTGCTTCGCATCTGGATCTTCTGAAAATGTCGGGTCCAGTCGTAGCAGGGGAATCGCTTTATTGAGAAGTTCAAGGTATTCAGGACTCAAGTGTTGCCGGAGTTGTCTGTCTATTGCATCTGTCGCTGATAGGATGCGGTCTCTATAAGTCTTACTGTTAAAATCCAGAATCTTACTGCTGTTGAGGCCGAGAGCTGCATAAAGCGACGAAATAACATAAAGACATGTTATGGAGATGTATATATGGTCGACATAAGGGTGCTCATTGCCCGGGGCAGCTATACCGGACGTGATATAGCATTGGCCCGGTATGTCGTCGTTCCACGATCTTAGCCGTATGCCGAAGACGATCGTAAAGCCTAGATACAGGAGGGACCAGATAATCATTACAAGGTGTTTTATACCAAATGGGCCGTATGTTATAGCTATCGCTGCGCAATTTGAGATACTGAGATATCAGCCTGAGCACTATGACTTCGCTTTGGATTTGACCTTCACACTCAGCATAAATTTAAATATTGATGACCGAAGGTCGATATTGAAATTGAAATAGACTTACGCAACAAAGCTAGCAGTGTCATAGATTATATGCAGCTGGTATAGCGATATTGTACGGATCTGTACAAATGCAGCAATTAACAATGCAATACCTGCCTGGAGTGTCAGCTCTCCATTCGTCTCTATAAAAATGCCATATAGTTACCCGACCAAGACTGCATATCGCTGCCAGCGACCAAAATCTCATTCACTAGCTTCTGTTTCCTGAGCCCCTTTTCCGTCCTCTGGGAAGCTGAGCCTTTGATAATTTGTATCATAATTTGTACCACACGCCGGGCCGTGGTGTCAAGTCGGTTTAGCATCCCATGGGATTCTATGATAACCTCGTCCTGCCATGTTCGGCCTACAAAAAGAGAGTAGATAGATAGAACAACAGCAATGGCACCTTGAATTGCGAAGGCAAGCAGGATCTGTATTAGTTAGTTAAAATGTGACTTGGATAATACGTCGGCGGTGGGTTGGCGCATATACTAACTCCTATGCCAGCAATGTCGGGATTAGCCTCGCCGATATCCTGGCACGCCATCTCGTTTTCCTGCACAGATACGGGGTGGTAACTGAGTAACCGCTCCAAATAATCTCTTGTACTTCTAAGGAGAAAAGGTCTTCGCCTCACCTCCGTCAATCTCGCCGGTGGCTAATCCTATGTACCCCAAGGCATCACACCGATAAATAGCCCCGCCGTTCATGCATGAGAGCACTAGGGCGGCGTGAGTTTCGGGCAAATGAAGCTGCGGAAGATACCGTCTGAACCTAAAAAAGACTGCATCCATGCGAAGCAATTTATTGAGGTTTGATATATTCAATATATTCGATGTAAATGTGTAATTTTTTGGGTCTCCCTCGATGCTTCACACAGACTCCGCGAACACTTTCGGGCAGCATGAGCACACTGTTATTTCAACTGTGGGTATTTTTCCGCCAACAATTTTATTTATGTTTTATATTTTATACTCGATATTAAAATATTAAAATATCAAACCTGAAATCTCTGAGCATATCCAGCCGCTCGTTGGGCGAGCTGTTCCTTGCGCTGCTCTGGAGTCACGTACTGCGTCCCAGCGGGCAGCACATCAGCAAGTTGAGAGAGCCGAACCACCTGCGTGACGATGGCAACCCCATTATCCGTATCCGACGAGTTCGTTGGCAGGCCTTGCCAGCGAACCATGATGGTGCCTTCGTGGAGTCCAGCGGTGTCAATCCAATTGCTGACCCCTGGATCTGTCAGGGAGACGACAAAAGTGTACGTCCCGTTTGCATTAGCGACAGACTGCTCGCTGTTGAGACTGAGCTGATATGCCCCTGGGTCGACGGTTACGAGCCAGGGGTCCGTGGCTGGAAAGACAAAGTAGTCGGCTTCTCCTACGGAGAGGGTGGCGACGATGGCCTCGCCGTCCTTCAAATTGAAATGACCGAACGAACTTGCCTGGGTGGTGAGCGTGCCGAGGGTGCTCGACTGGCTAGGTTTTGATAGCTTGTTGACGGGGTTGATCATTGTCTTCAGTCCAAGGGCACCAACGCCGTAGTCAATAATGGACTCCTGGAGATTCCACTGGGCCCCGTGAAAGATTGCCGTCTCGTCAATCGGTTTATGGCCCGTTGCGTCGTCCAGGAGTTCAATCGTAAGGTTATCCGGTCTCTGGACTGGCCATTTACCCAGGTTATTGCGAACGAAAAGTTGCTTTGCTAGCAAGGTAGATTTGATGTGATTTGCTTGGCCCTCACCAGACGAGCTGTCGATAGTAATCGTATAGGAGCCATCTTTGTCTATGACAAGGTCATCACCAGCCAGGCTTGCTACCGTATTTTGAGAATTCGGGTCGCTGATAAGTGAGAACGTGACATCCGTCGGTCCCTCCGGGTGACGGTATCCTCTTAGAACATAACGAAGTTTGCTGCTGATTGGAATCGTTCTATATATGCAATCCGGATTATCGTATGAATACCGTCCGCCGGGTACCTCTAGTCCAAACCAATTGCGAGGGCCAGCATCCACCCAATAAATTTTTGGATAGTAGGGATCATTGTTCACTGCTTTTTGAATAGAACTAAAAGCCAGCTCGTCAATGGCGGCATCGAGCCTCGAGTTGGCTTCTTGGCTTATGGGAAGTCCATGTGCTGTTTGGAAGGTGGCTTTAGCCCCTGCTTTAAGAATTGCAAAGTCGTGATCTTCATTTATCTTTATGGAGAGCGCATCGAGGTCACGTTGGTCTAATGTTGCTAGAGGATTTCCCCCGCTGTTTGATGCTACGGCGATTGTGGCGGCGGCAACGGCTCCGAGCGTTTGAGAGACGGGAAAGAATTTCATCGTGGGTGAATAGAGGGCAGTAACGACTGACAAGGCGAAACAATCCAATACCAGTAAGGAAATAAATAAATAATCAGTCTTAGAACTATATATATGCATTTATAAATAAAAAAAAGGAAATAAACTTGCGAACGAATAGGTTACTATATGATTGTGCAAGTTGATTGATGCATCGCGCAATAAACACATGCTAACCCGCCCGGCCGGTTCCGAAAATGATTTGCCCTGCATGACCATGCAGAACTATGGATTCGGACCTGCCCAAAGGGTTGAAGTGGAACGAACTATGCATAATAGTTAGTGTTTATAGTAAGCTTTTTTCTTGACCGACCCGCGTCAATCACCAAACCGGGTCACACGCGTGTCATTTCGTACAAAAAGAACTGCTCGGATTCTTGGATTTCGCAACCCAATGATCTACAAACATCTGTGTTGTAAGTTAATTCACCTTTGAAATCAGTTCGCTAGGCGTAGTCTATTCAAGTGTCATTCCGGTGTGTAAAATCCTCAACTCTCATGTATTTTGTTTGGGGGTATATAAAAAGCATCTAAAAAGCTGCGTGGTATAATCAACAAGAGGAAGCGGAGGCGTCTGCCAAAGTCTACCGCATGGGGACAAAATGTCCCCTTCAAAAAATCCCATCCAGAAGCCATGCCGCAGTTTGTTAACCACCGACCATTTCGTATCTACATGCCCATAGACGTAAGGTCAAATTTACACGTACATAAAACAAGACGCCCGCAAACCAATGCAAAAAACATGATGATAAATAACAAAGGATGAACCACCCTCCTCACCATATGTACGTATATGTATAGTTGAAATCAAGCATTGTTAGTGCTGATCAGCTGAATGCAATTCGTCAAGAGGTTCGCCGCTTCGTGAAGAAGCTCCCAGCGCGTCTTCTCAAACGTGTGTCGGAGCACCATAAGCATGCCGGTGCAACCATTGAGGTTGCTGACGGACTTGAGCTCCTCGGGGGACTTGACGTTGCTCAGTCTCCTGAGGTACACGCGCATGTCGTAGACTTGATCTTGGAACGCGCCTGCGGATGGAATCTCTTCGTGCGTGGGACCCTCCAAGGCGAAGGCATAACACCAGACTATCAGAGCAGCAAAGTAAAGGACCCATGAACGATTCATCAGGACATCATCGCGGGCTGAATAGTCGAAATCGGCGTCGGCCTGATCATACATTTGCATACCAGACGACGTGTCTTCCGGTAACAATACTGTGCATAAGAAACGGATTGCATAGTACGTAGCGTCTCGAGCCTTGGCCGTTGGAGCCCAGATGTCTCTCATTTTGCGCTGTGTAGAATTGAGATCTTGGGTGCCAATGGTGCGGCCGAGTAGTCGCTTTGCTCGTGCAAATATTTGACAGTCGACAATGTCAACATGCATGGCCATATGTGCCAGATGATGAAGCACAGTTCTACTTTCGAAGACGGTATCTTCATCTTGCTTGCTGGAGTAGGTATATGGGGCGGAATTCGTTTCCGTATTGTGAGCCAATGACCTGTCGAAATCTTGCTTCCACAGATCAAATGCTCGTGTCAGAGAGCCCCTCCACTTATCACGTCCTCCGAGAACTTGGGACACTCCTAGCGAATTTACTTGAAGGTCTCTCTGGTTCATATGCCAGCTCACGCTTAGCAATCCCGCCATCAAAATGCTTCGTCCAAAAGCATTTGTTCGTACTTCTTGTGCGTTCAATGTCCTCTTCAGACCCTCGAGGAACGATACAGGCTTGACACCATTGGCATGGAGACTTGCTTCGATTCTGCCGACTTCAGCGCTATTCGTTGCTGACCAGAGAGCCTCGTCGCATGGCAGCGGGAGTCGCATTTCATGGGCAACCATAACCGTTGAATGCCCAAACATAGTAGCATGTACAGAGTCGATCACGAAAGCTGCAAAAGCTGCTCGGCGGGTCGCTTCGTTGGTGATCCAGTGGTTCCACCATTCATCTGGTGTATTTGCCCCTGAAGCCGACGATTGCTTGGAGTCATTGGGCCCCTGCTTCTCGTCTCTCACGCTTGGCGGAGAATCTAATGCAGACCTTCCAATCAACGAACTGCCTCTCCGCATCAACGTGATGGTGGTTGCATGGTGTATATGCGCACGCTCATGGAGCGCTCGGGTAGAGTACATCTTCTCATATATCTCGAGGAGAAGTAGTGCTTGGAATACCCACAATTTCGCTGGGGGGCGGAAGTGGACATCGCTAAATATCTCCCATCTCAAGTGCCAGGCAAGGAAGTTTGCAAGCTCAGCGCCTGACTGGGTGATATGGTACCCGTGCATCTTATCAAGGCAAGACGCGCCGATGGCCATCATTGCAATGAGAAGAAGGTTTGGGGTCTTTTCAGGAGAAAATGTGGGTTTATGCACTGTATTTAATTAGCAAAGGCTTCATTCGTGGGAGTGAAGAACGGGCCATTGAAGAGACTTGCTCTTCAATGCCCCTGTTCTCAGATTAGGCGACACTCACAGATTGGCAGCTGAGGGTGGAAATGCCACCAGAAGCTCCCTATATAGGTTTGCATCATCTTCCTACTCATCATATGAGAGTCGTTGCTGCGGTCGCCGTCAAGTAACGCCTCCTTTTGCTTTGCAACTGGTGCGTGATCTGTCTCGTTGAACCTCTCCTTGATCAGGTCGATAATCTCTTGGCTCTTATCTTCTGACAATATCATTTCTGGAGTTGACGTATCTAGAAGACTTGTGACTGCCATTGGATGCTGTGGATTTTGCGGAAAGTACCCGCCGAGGTTTATCTCGTTGGCAAAGTACGGCTGATATTGGTTCTGGGCATCGGGATAACTGGGATCGGGTGTTAGAGATTGTCAAAACGAAGTACGGTGACTTCTTAATAAATAGGAGATCAACTTACTTAGAATAACCGTGCGTCCCAAGTGCCGGGTTTGACATTGGAGATGAATTGTCAAGGTGCTGTCCACTAAATAGGAAGGCAACGAAGTCATCCGGAATTGCAAAAGGAGACCTGTTATAACCTTCTCCGCCAAACACGGGCATAGTGTTTACCGCAGCCATTTGATCCAGAAGCATCATATCGGGCCCCGATTGCTGTGGATGGCTAGTATCACGGCTTTGGTAATCGATCGACATCGAAGTTTGTGGTGGCGATATAACATATGAGGATTCGGTATCCCGTGATGTCGTCGTTGACGCTGGCGCAGCCACAGGTGAGAATCCAGGCGGCGGCAAAGAGAACGGAGTAAAGTTTTGGGCGTTGACATATGGCTGTTGCATTGGCACCTGCATCCCATTGTTGTTGTGATTGTTCATGTATGATTGCTGCCGTTGGTTGGGTGAGAGGGCATCGAAAGCGGGGTTCGTTGAATGCTGGGATGATCTCCCGTACATAGTAGTATCTTGGATGTTGCCATCCGCTCCACCGATGCGCCCCGACTGGGTTGTATTTGACTGCATTGAGCCTGCATTGAGACCATGATTGGATTGGATGCTGTTATCGCTGTTGGAACGCTTGTAAGGGCTGCCCGCTGGAGCATAAGCATTGTTGGTATCGGCAGTAGTTGATATTGACCCTGAGCGGGCATAACCTGACGTTGCATGGGCACCAACGGGGGAGAATGGGCCTGGTACAGATTCTGCAGGAGACTGATACTGCACCTGTGTAGTCCGCGGTTTAAAGCCGCTGCTACCGGGCCGGCCTACTTCAGGGGACATGGAACCTTTGAAAGTCATATTGGTGTTGCTGCTGGTTATTGGTGAAACATTGCTCAGCATGGCATCCTTTCTTTGCAGCTGCGAGCCTTTAGCGGTATGGCGTTCTTTGTGGCGGTTGCATAGATCCTGGCGGACAAACGTGCGGTCACAGTCCGGAAAATCACAGCTATATATCTGCTTTGGGGTATGGTTCAGTTGGTGACGATAGCTGAGATCATGACCAGTTAGCAAAGAACGTAGAAACCGTGTACTGTTCGCCAACGGATGCCAACTTACAGATGCTCTGCTCTGGAATAGCTTTTACCGCATCCACCTTGAGGGCATTCAAATTTCTTGTCAAGCCCCTTTCGACTTCTTCGTCTCTTTCTGGCACCTTCAGGCCCATCCGTTCCATCCCCGCCAGACGACTGTCCTTCGTCGCCATCAGCTCCCGAACCGTATCCATTACTATCTTTCGACGTAATCTGAGTCCGGCTTCGCCGCCTTCCCCTCGGCTTTTCACCTTCCGTTTTTATCTTCGGGAGCACCGGTGGGGACTCCAGTGGTATATCCATTATCGCGGCCGACTGGGTCACGTTTGCGGGATGGATCTGGACCGGTTGGGCAACAATCGAAGTCATTCTCTGTGTCGCTAGGACGGGTATTCAAAATTATCACAAGTGATAATAACTCTTTCGCTGCGTATATGGAAAAAGAAGGGTCCTGGGATAAGGGTCCTTTATCCAAAAAGAGGCCAGTAAATTTTGTCGTTGGGCGACAAAAATTATCCGCAGGCTACATTTACTGTCCTTCATCAGCTCTGCCGAAGTACGCCAAGTTATTCAACACGGTGGCGGAGAGAAAAACAGTGTATAATGTGCAACTAAACATTTGTGATTATCCAAATGATGGAAGTCAAAATGGTGTTAAGGCACGCGACCAACGGGGCAACGTCCGTTGCTCGCTAGAGACAGGACAGACCGAATCGCTTTTTGGCCATGAACAAGTTATCGCGCCGTCGCAAAAGAGTATTCTTGGTGCATATGAAGTTTGGTTGGTTTAAGAACACGCAAACAGATGAAATATATTTACCCAAATAAGAAACTAGCCGAACTCACAGCGAAGGCATACAAGTCAACGCTAGATCTGATAGAGCTGGCAGCGCGATAGGTGTGCGCTTGAGCGACCGCGACGTCGGCTCAGCAGATCAGATGCTGCATTTCATCCAAAGTTGTATCCGCTTTCAAAGGCTGAGAGGTGGGTTTCACACACGGGAGAAAGTTATCAGGTCGAGTATCGGAGGTGGAGGCGCGGGGAAGTGTCGCGCGGGATGTTACAGGCCGGAGAATTTCCGGAGGGAGCTATGAATCGGATCTCCGCCTAAAAATTAATCAGCATGATTGAGGAAGAAGGTGTATGATATGGGATGGTACGGACCTGGTGCGCCAGCAGTAATCGATGGGGATCGCTGTTCTAGATGCCTCTTATCGTTGACGGGACGGATGGTGGGGATTTCGAGCAGCAGGTAGCAGCGGGCGGTGGATCGAATTGTCGATGCTACTGATGCGTGGAGCGGCGACTTCGGGTAGCGCCCAGAGTATATACCGACGTCCCGAGTACTATGAAGAGTACTGAAGACGATAGATGGACCTAGAAGAAGGCAAAGTATTAAATAAGATATACTAAAGGCGACAAGGAAGAGGTCGCGTGTCGAGGGCAGCAAGGAAGCTAAGGGCGCCGGGCAAGTAGATCAGACGGAAAGGGCGATTTATTGTGAGGGGCGGCAGCGGGCGCGAGAGTACAGCAGTAGTGAGACGATGCGTGTCCGGGTCCGGCGAGCTGTGGCTTCGCGATGAGACGAAGTAGCTAGGCTCTGATCACACAGACGGAAGGGAGATAGGAATGGTATGGGGAAGATGGAGATGAGAGAAGGGGAGGATGGAGAATGATGTGAATATGGATTGAGGGATTGGGAGCGGGGGGTGGGGAATGGAGGGAGTGGAGGGAAGTCTAACAAAAACGCAGGTGGGGACTATCTTGATGATATTTAGGCGTCCCCGTCGTCCCGCGTGTCAACATCCACATCCACATCCACATCCACATCCACATCCACATCCACCGCATGCTACTAGTATTTCCAGGCAAAGGCAAGGGAGGGCAGGGCGCAAGAGGGGACATCTTTTTCCCAGCTTAGGAATAATAATAGCGCCTCTAGTATTGGCAGTGTTTCCAGATTGGTAGTAGTCGCAGTAATCTAGTAGTAGTGTACTTTGAGTAGAGTACTCTAAGTAGTAGTACTGGCTCTAGAGTACTGTAGTAGTGGATTATTGGCGGTCTTCAGTCTTTCAAAACTGGGGGGAGTCGTATTTGGGGGTTAGGAAATCGTAGCCCCATGTATCCCAAGTATCCCAAGTATCCCAAGTATCCCAAGAGTCCCAAGCAAGAGTAGTGGTACATACAAAAAGCGGTACATACAAAATGTATGTGGTGCAGCCACTACGGAGAAGTACTTTACCGCAGCTACTAACTTGGTTTGGTTTGATGGAGGTAGGTGGAGGTTGCTGGTGGTGGGGGGGGGGCAAAAGGGAAAGGGAAGGGAGGAAGGGAGGAGTGGCAGGAATGGCAGGGGTTGAGGAGGACGAGGTGCAGTAGTAGAGGGTTGTGGCTTGGGCTTGAGGATATTGAAGAAGCGAGCGAGAGAGCGAAGAGAGCGGAGACTGGAGACGCAAGCTCTTTCGACAGCAAAATGTCCCCCAGTAAAACTCCCTAGTGCTGTCCTGCAGGTGTTTAGCAGTATGGGGCCGGTTATGTACTGCTACAGCAAGAGCGGGAGTGTACTCTAACTCGGTGCATGATGCTCTCATACGATACTCGTACTACTATTACTATCCTGTAGTATACAGCAGTCAGTACTTGCAGATATGTACTGTACCATGTACTATTATATTGTTGGACCCAAAACTTCATTCCCTCGCTCACTCACTCGCTCGTCTGTTGTCTCTGTTGTCTCTGTTGTCTCTCTGGACCCCTCGGTCTCAGCCGAGAATGTCAACGGACCACAGCAAGGCGCCGCGGGGAATCAGCGCCCGTACCGAAGTGGGAATTATTGGTGATCCCCTCAGTGGAGATGTGTTGGAGATGTGTTGGTGGCGGGACATACCGTACTATAGTACTCGCCGAGGGATTCAGGCCAGGCACAGAGCCGGCGGCTGTGAGATTCACTCTGCTCTCCCATATGTTCTGCCATACTACTGTGCCTGATCAGGGTGTAGGTTGGTGATACTAGCAGATTATAGTCGAGTACTCACTCTACTTTCTACATACAGTAGTATGCAATTTGCGGCATCGGCCGCACACCCCAACAGGTACGTCAGTACAGTACAGTATATTTTGATATACCGTACGCACTACGCACTACGCACGTACTGCACGGTAATAAATATAAAAATCACCGATGTATTATCGTAGGTTAGTAGGTTACTGTGCTCTCACTTACCAACACACCCATTTCTCTTGGGCGTTGTCGCAAAAAACCGCAGGGAAGAAAGGGGTGTTCACAAATGGCACTGCTTCCTTCTTATTGGTTAAAATCAACAGGGAAACCTGGAGAATGTGGAGATGTATTTTATACATGTATTTTGTATATTTTGTACATGCTTTAGTGGCTCATTTGTGTGCTTTTGGTCCGCTCAGACCAGTCCACTCCACTCCACTCCTATGTACCCCGGTACAGTGCCTTGCATACCACTATGCTTGTCTCAGACTAGTTATTTCTTACGCCCCCGGCCAAACTCATCCCCGCCTCCGCTCCGTCCATATGTCGGCGGCAACATCGGCTTAAGTACACTTTTGGTCTTTTGGTCTTTTGGTCTTTTGGTCTTTTGGTCTTTTGGTCCCCTTCCACTCCTTCTCTCCTTCTGCGCGGCCTGTGGTTATTAACTTGCTTTATTAATGCCTCGCCGACACCAACCCCCTCAGTAATCCTTTTTACTCCTGCTCCTAGAGTACTCGACCGTGTAAACATGGTCTGGCACTGATATGCCTCTTGGCACATAACACAGAGCGGAGACTCTTCCGGCTCCCCCAACCTGCCAGTGTCCTTGCCGTAGAATACCCGTGCAAGTACCAATGTAAGGCACTCAGGCACTAAGGCACAACGGCATATAGAAGCTGCGTCTACTCCGTCCCTTTATATTCTCTATTTTGCCTACATCTGTACTCAACAGACGAGGAGCCTTACTGGGAAGCAATATGTGTAGAATCGTTTTGTGCGGCTTCGGCTCCAAACCGTTCCGTACGTATTATTACATAAGCTGGCTGCCATCTTATTGCTCCAAAGGTACTCAAGGTATATTGGCTTGGCACCGCGCGAAAATGAGCTAGTCCCCATGTAGCCGATAGATTATGGTGAGATACCGCGCCCTCGGCACTACGCTCGTGTCGTGTGGTCCAACACGAATCCCGCATCACCACAGCCTCGTCCCCTCTTCTCTCACAATCACCAGCATTGAACGACCCCAGTTGCGAATGCGGCCCGCCACTCTTTAACACATACACGGCAATGGCTCCCTCGAAGGCACGCGCCGCGCCAGACGACTCGAGGTCTGAAGCGTCGAGCACCAGAGAGAGACATGGAGGCTCAGGGCTTACTACCACGAACACGAAGGGTCGGCGAGGTGGAACTGGCGCAACCTCAAGTTCTTTGCGGGATGTGACAACGGCTGGAGCAGCAGCAGCGGGCCCAACATCTGCCCCCAACGGTGCTGGCCAGGAGGCCAATGTGGGGGTGAGTCGCATCCTGTACATGTTGGCCATATTTTGTCACAATGCTAATGATTCCTAGATGCAGTGGTCGACATTGGACCCAGAGATTTTGCAAGCATATAGCCACGCCTATCGACTAAACACTCCTCCGGCGTTTATCAGCGATTATAATCAGCTTATGCTTACGGGACCCGGGATCGGTCGCTTTTCGCCTACCATGGCACGACGCAGAGAACAGCGCAGGCAGAGCAAGGATCAATTGTCAAATGCCGTTCGAAAACACTTCAATGGCTTGGGTATACAAGAGAATGAGGCCATTGTCGAGTTTCTATACAAAGTGAAGTGGCAGGGTAAGTTGTAGTTTACTTCCAGAGGGGCGTGAGCTGATAAGAGTCCCAGACAAAAACTTTCGCATGCGATTTGCACCAAACAGGCCAAGATGAACATGGCAATGCCGCGAATACCCAACCCTCAATTAGGGACCCCATTGATTTTATACGGCGTGTACATTAGAATGTACATTAGATGGAGGCATAATAGCTGCGAATTCGCAGCGGCGCCCTAGGAATTGGTCGCTGCCACAATGGCGTCTGGTGTTGTGATAAGCTTGGTTGTCGTGGGAGCAATACTGGCTGTATTCTATACTTTTTTTAAACAATCCCATGCAGTAAACAATGGCATTGCACTTAACATAACATAACCACAAGTTTACCATCTACTTTGATTTGTTCCATTGTCTGTTCACAGATACCGATGATGTATGATCAACCTTGGGAGGTTTTGGGGCGTCTCTCGATAACGATAATTCCGAGGCTCCACAGTAACATCTAGCCAATCCCGTACAGCCGAAAAAAAAAGGGCGACATACCGGACCTTGACCTGGACACTTCAATACTTTACTGTCTTTTTAAGTTGCGTTTTGCTATCCGCTACACATTAATATCTCACATATACGCGCCTCTTTTAATGATAGTTTGAGAACCTACTCGCGGCGGGATCCTTGAATGCGCGGCAATCTTTGGTGCACTCGGCTCGGGCATCATCATGAACTCTGGCACGTCTAGCCTCTTGAAGAAGGCTCCTATTTCAACAATCCGATACCGCGCCTCCAGTCGAGTCTGCAGGCGATCAAGATACCCAGATGGAGTACTCGACAAGGCGGTCGTACGCTCCTACACAGCTTGCACTGCTAGGCCAAATGCCCGGAGGGACTTGGCAGCTGCTGCCAACGACCGCCTGAGGTCATCGCCAAGAAGGGTTCGTTGACAGCTTTGGTATTTGAGGCATCGAGCAATTTTTCTAACATGTAACTATAGGATTTCCACGCATCGCGAAACCTTCAAGCGACTAAGAACCCATACCAAGTTCTTGGGGTAGGCAAGGATGCCTCGGCCTCCGATATAAAGAAGGCCTATTATGGCCTGGCCAAGAAGTTCCACCCCGATACGAATAAGGACCCTACCGCGAAAGACAAATTCGCTGAAGCGCAGACTGCCTATGAGCTACTATCCGACCCGAAGAAGAAGGAGTCGTATGACATGTATGGGGATGCTGCGTTCAACCAAGGTGGCGGTCCAGGTCCTGGAGGAGATCCTTTCGGTGGCGCAGGCAGCCCATTTGGAGGGGGCTTCGGCGGCTTTGGTGGCGGTGGAGGAGGATTCGGTGGAGCTGGGGGCTTTGGAGCGGATTTCTCCTTCGATGATCTATTCAAGGCCTTTGGTGGACAAGCTGGAAAGAGAGGGGGACGGGGCGGACGTGGCTCGCCATTTTCGCAGGAAGAAGTCCTTGTCGGCGACAATATCGAAGTGCAGGCCAGCATATCTTTTATGGAAGCAGCCAAGGGAGCTACAAAGACGATCCCTATCACACCTATGACGACATGCAAAACGTGCACCGGGACTGGATTGAAGGCAGGCACGAAGAAAACCGAGTGCAAATCTTGTGATGGAACTGGGACACGGGTTCACTTCATGCAGGGAGGTTTTCAGATGGCCTCTACGTGTGGTTCCTGTGGTGGACGCGGTGTTGAGATTCCTCGAGGATCAGAATGCTCAACCTGCGATGGCGACGGAGTTGTTCGCGAGCGCAAGACGATAAATGTTGACATACCCGGCGGTATTGAAGACGGAATGAGACTCCGTCTCGACAAGGAGGGTGATGCGCCAGTTACAGGTGCCTCGGCGCCTCCTGGAGCGAGAGCGATTCCTGGAGACCTGTACGTCCACGTTCGGGTTGCTAGCGATCCGAAATTCAGCCGATCTGGATCGGACATCTTGTATACCGCGACTATACCCCTTACCACCGCCCTACTGGGTGGTGAAGTACGAATCCCAACTCTGGATGGGCACGTCGATGTCAAGGTTGCTACGGGAACCGGGGCAGGCGACAAGATTACCCTCAGCGGCATGGGTATGAAAAAGCTTAATGCGCGCAGGGCTGGCAACGGAGATCTGAAGGTTGAGTTCAAGGTTGCGGTGCCGAAATACCTCAGCGCGAAACAGCGCACTATCCTAGAGATTCTCGCGGATGAGATGAATGACAAAACCGCCAAGCGGGTTATGAACGTCAACAGCTCCAAGTAAGTGCCTGAATACTCCTAAACCTGGGCTCGCTAACATTAATACAGGTCATCTGAAACTGAATCTACCCAGAAGAATGAAGGGTTTCTCAAGTCGATTTGGCACAAGTTGACCGACAAACCTCACGAGTCGAGTGGCACCACTACGCCTGATTCGAAGGATGCCAAACCCAAAGACGGCCCTAAGGATAGCAGCCCCAAGGAAAAAGACGGAAAGTCGGACAAGAAGGCCTCTGATTCCGGGTTGTGAGGAAGATCACCACCAGCTGCATTCTATGACTTCCCGTCTTAGGCTGCCCTAGTTACGTGCCAGAGTCATTGGCTGGTTGGGCATGAAGCCCCTCCCGTACAGATTCCTGGTCAAGATGATCGGTTTGCGGCTGTATAAGTCGCATCCAATCATTTTATTGTAATAACTTGTATATAACAATGTATGTATATCATGTAGCAAAACTAGACGGACACTCCTAGAAATCACCACCAAATATATTTTATCAAGTAAAACGTTTTGGAATAAATGCTTTGTGGGAGTTGGGTTGACATGCCAGAATCTCCACCCCCCTGATATTTCTCAATCAACCCCACCTGGTCATACGGGCAAGGCTTGTTTCCCAGTGTGATTACATGCTGGGTAGTTCGAGGCCCATACACCCAATCGTATGCTGTGCCAGCTCCAAGACTGTCATCACAACCCATCACTTTGCATGAGTGCCACTTTGATATCTACTGGAATTACCCGTTCGTGAATGTGATTATGGGAAATACTATATGGCGCAAATATACCCTTAGAAAGGGTGGGCAAATGCTGCATACGTGGTGCATACATGTTGTTCAAGAGTAAACGGCGATACATATGTGGAGTTATTATGTACGGCATATGGAAATTATTTACTTTCTTAAAACCTTACGCATGGCCAATCAAGTAAATTCTGCGGTGTCTGACAATAATATTAGGTTGTCATGGTGGTTTTAGAAATGTTGTAGATTTTAGAGTGTCTATGACGAGATTCGCTGGCAGCAGCCGCAGCGCCAAACACGATAGGAATCGATATTGGCTCCATCCACACCCCCTCCCCTCCCCCCCCAC